>WAAG01067270.1:11549-25617 GCA_013390105.1 Tichodroma muraria
GGTCTGGTCCCTGTAGGTGGAGCCTCCCACCTGTAGATTTGCCATCCCACCTGCAGAGCAGGAAACCTTATCTCATGGGCTGTGCAGCTGTTTTGCCACTATGGCCTGACGCAGCTCCAGGCATCTCAGGTAGCTGTAGCTACACCTGTGAGAAAGCTGCTTCTCCACAGCTCAGTGCAGCATTCCTTCAGAGTCCTCCCATACTTGGAGCTGTGCTGGGGAGCCCTGTGACACAGAGGAAGCAAAGCAGCCCTCATGCTGCTCTGCTCATGGCAATCCTTGGAGCCTGTGCCAAAGCAAATGCAGCCTGGAGACTCTGTACACGTGTCCCTGCTGTGGCATCTTCCCCCAGATGTGTTTTCTTTGGCTCAAGCTCCTGTGGAGTCGTGGGCACTCTCCAGTGGTAGATACATTAACACAGATTCAACTGGCTAAAAGTCCTGAAGTGTTTTGTGGTCTCTTGGGGAGTAAAAATTCTGTGTTCATATGGCTATGGAATCGTAGTTCTTGTAGCTATGGGCAAAGCCAGGTGTAGGGAGGCTTGGGAGGTGATTGGTACACCACAGATTGAAATCTGCCTCTCCTGGGGTGCTGACTGCACCTGCCCTCCTTGGAAAAGCTGGGTCACACACTCATGAAAGCACAAACCCTCAACCCTTACCTTCAAATCTACCAAGAAAGGAATGTTTTAACATGCACGCAATTTATAAGTGGGCAAATGAACTTTACACATATATAACCCCCCCCACACTCACAGACTCGGGCAGGTTATTTAAACTGAAAATCAGCCTGTCATGAAGTGGAAGCAATGGTTTTGCACTGACATTGCAGTTTTCCCTGACATGGGAATGGTTGTATGTTTCATGCTTTTCATCTCCTGCATGCTGGTTTTGGTGCCTTATTAGTTCTGATACATTTTTTTCCATCTGATTTCTTTCTAAATAAGTCAGATTCTACTGAGGAGTTTCATTCTGCCTTATGGAGCAACATGTGTAACTCATCACAGAAATGGGCTCGATTCAGACCAGTCACCCATCTCATTGAAGTTAATCTGGCAAAACACAAGCAAAAAAAAAAAAAAAAAGAAAAGAAGACCACGACCTTCACTCCACAGCTTGTGACAGCTCACTCACTGCTTATTTATTCTGCACTCCTTGCAAAAACACTCCGCACATTCAATCACATCTCAAAGAAAGGGGTCAAAAGGCAAGTGTTTTTAAACTGTCTCGGTTAAAGAGTCCCTTCCCATTTAAAGCTGTGCTGGTTGTGTCGTCAGAGATAAAAGACTGTTTTCTATGAGGACTGACCATTCTGACAAATCAACAATAAATTACTCAGAAATAGGTTCTGGCACATTCATTGCAGGAAAATGAATTTCCAGGCACCCTCCATGATTAACAGTGAATGCTTCCTAATTCTATGGATGGCTGTGTGAAATGTACACAAAATTATCTAAATCTTTCACTGTTTATTTCATGATTAATGGTACCTCTTCTGGCCTGATCCCTGCAGTGGATGGCCAAAGATTAAGAAGTTTAAGGCAGTGGTACGGGACACTTGCAGGGAAGAAAACCAGTGATGAAAAAGAATTGTAAAAATCCATTATTTTGAGCTTGTAAAGTGCTGAATTTCTGTTTTCAGTGATGGATGTGGGAGATTTCAGAGTCTGTCACGAACAGGCAGGAAACAAACTGAGCATGTTGGGAAAGATAATTTTCCTGCCAGAAAAGGGGAAAATCCACATTTAGATGTCCATTTATTGAGGTGTTAATTGTTAGGATAAATACAGGATTTTGCCTTGAGAAGGACCTTTCTCTCCAAAACAAGCAATTTACATCTGGTTTGACTTCAGGCTAAAAGAATCCTAATCCTTGTCTGTCACTGGAAGGCTGATTTGCCACAAGGAGAAATTGTGCATGCTTTATACCAATGAATCTGAGATCCATTCTTTCCACATTTACTCCTTTGCAGTCCTTTAATGCTGCAAGCAGGCAGGGCTTGCATCTTGCAAGAAGGTCACTCAAAATGTCTGGCAATGCCCAGTGATTCATGATGTGCATGTTCCAGGTGTCCTCAAGGAAATACACAGTGAGGTCTCTAAGGCCTCGGGACACTGTGATAACAGGGATCCAAGTTCTTGTGAAAGAAAAAATAAATCAATCAGCTCTATAAAGTGTTTTACAATATTCAGCAACTCTCAGCAGTGATCTGGAAGGACCAAAACACTGGAGAATTAAGTTACACTGTTCTTGTAATTCCACATGGTCTTTTGCAGCCAGAATACTGTATTTCAAAATTGTTTTCCTTTTTTTTTGTTATGTATCAAGCAATAGCTTTTCCAGGTCTGTATTTCAGTCCAAAAAAAAAAACCCCAACCAAAACCAAAAAACGAAACAAACAATAAAACCCAAACCCCAAAAAGGACAGACATACAAAGAAAGGTATATGTGGAATGATATTTAGTTTATATTTAGTTTGATTTCTTAAATAGGTGAGGAGGATCTCAGTACTCCAGAAAATGACATTTCTGTATTACACCTCTGCAGCCATTACTTATCAAAGTTAGGTCATCTATTTTTCTGTCTGAAAAATAATGGTCAGAAAAAAGAGCAATCAAGGGAACAATCATGGTAGTAACTCATTTCCACCGAACAACAGGGGAAATTAGCAATGCATACCTTGGCACTTAGCTGAACCAAGCTGCTTTTCCTAACTGACTCTTCTTTCAGGCATCCTGTCAAAATATTTCCTTGAAATACGTTCCTAGTGTGTGCAGGAGCTATTTATAATCTACAACACTTATTTTTGGATTAAATACATGTAGGTGGCTAGTTGCCATGAGAGCGAAGGGGGGGGTTCAGTGAATTACAAGAATGTGTATGAAATACTACCCTTGGGATAACGCCTTTCCAAGCCGAGCAGCCCGTGCAAGCAATCAGACTGTCAGACGTGGTGTCAGAGCAGGCACAGCACAGAAACTGGCCGAGGGATGCATCAGCAGGGCCTCACCCCAGTGCTGCCTTCTGCCTCTCCTTCTGAGAGATCCAGCCCCAGGTTTCAGGCCAGCCAAGGAGCAGCTCAGGAGGGCTCCTGTTTATTCACTGCCCGCCCTGATTTTAGACAGTGTGTCCATCGGCTGAGGTCAGCCCCACCACCAGCCAAGGGCCTCTGCAGAGGAGAAGTGTTTGAGGAGTGTCTATCTGAAGAATCCCACGTGTGGCCTGGACAAGTCAACCCTGGATTCTATGACATTCATTGCTGGTTTGCTGCCTTCTCCTCCAAGCATTTTTCCTGTCCTTCCACACACCCATCCACCCCAGAGTTCCCACTCCCTCCCTGAGTTGGCGCGGGTGACTACTTGCCTCCAACAGCATGGGTTTGGAGCCGGGGTGGCAATTCCCCTGAGGTGTCAGGCTCCCACTCCAGGGACTGGTAGCATCAGCCACTCCACAGTGGATATGATTAATGTGTAACCTAACAGCACCTTCCCCCCTTAGCAGTTCAGTCAGAACAGAAGGGAAAACATTTGTTGGCTAATGGTTAGATATATCAGCTGTGCTACTTGTGCTGTTCTCTAACAAACTCTGGGTAATCATTAATAGCACGACACACTGGTAAACTAGTTCATTTGTGGTTACTCTTCAGTCACTACTGACTTACTGCAGCCTTTACTGATTTCAGTAAAATAATTTGGCATTCAGCATGTGTCAGGAAATCCTAGCTTGTGCTGAGAAAACCCCTGGTATATTTGACACTTAGATGCTGCCAAAGCCCTGGTGAGCCCTTTGAAACTGAAATACAGAGCAGCAAGCATGCCTTTCCTGATATGAAAGAAACCTGACACTGGTAATGAATTATCCATCTGTCTATCTGTCTGTCTGTCTATCTGCCTATTAATCAATCAACCGATCTGTTGCTATCTACCCTCTTGGCCCAGTCACAATCACTGCTCTGAATTTTCCAGGTTGTCTCATAGTGGAGTTTTCATGGGAACTGGGTTTCTCTTTGCTCTACAGATTTACCCGCAAGTTGGCGTTTAGTAAAAGTTTGAGCTAACCTTCAGACCAAAAGGTTGTGTGGATGTCACAGAAATACATCTTATCTCACATAAAACAGCCATCATTAGTGCAGCAAGGCAGCAAATATTCCTAAGGATCAATGAACTAGACTTTTTCTCCCTCTTTATTTCTGTCTTCAAAGAAAAGCATTAAGGCTAAATAAGGTCAAAATAAGGCAAAAAGAGCCATAAACAGGAAATGTCCAGCTGAATTTTAAGTATTTTGTTCCTTTGAAAAATTAGGTCTAAGCTGTAAGTGAGTAGGGGAAGGGAAAAACACAAGATGAGAATTCTTAGAAGTATTAGCTGCCTGCTGGAGGCTCTGGGAAGTTACCTGCTCCCATGAATGTGGATCGGGGGCACAGCACAGCAGTGAGAACCTTAACCCCTGGTTGCTCACAGCCAAGCCAAAAAGGCTGAAGGGCAAGGTAAGACAAAAGGAGGACTTTCAAGATACCTGTTCAACTATGTAACAATGTAAAGTATAAAAACCTGCCCTTGTGTGAGGACTGCTGTGCAAGAGCAACTTGACTGACACTGCAGCAGAGTTTTCTAAGTGTTAATTTGTGAGCAAATTACAAGAGCATGTAACCCAAAGCCTTCTTATTCAAAATATTTTGGATCTATGCAAATGCCTGGGATGTACATATCTGTTTGAGCTGCAGAGAGTAAAGCCAGAGCGGAGAGAAAGGGAGGTATCAGAAACCTGTGCATGACAAAATTTCTTCATAAGGGTGTAACATGCAGACTTAACTGGGCACAATGGCAGTGGAAAACTGCTCATTGTATTCCAATGTTTCTGAGGAAAACAAGCCATGTAAATTAAGGGAAATATGTCTTCAAAGTGTCTTCTTTCACCCCAGCAAATAAAAATGGCAATAAGAGACAAAAGCAATAAATTAGGACTGAATACAACAAGGATATTTTCCCCCTCCACAACTCTATAAAAATATCAGTTTAACAACTGTGAATTCCTAAACTACATTATCCCAGCATCCTACCCACTTCTGTAGAACTCTAAGTATGAAAATCTCTAGGGCAATACAATATCTTCTTTTGCCCTTTCAGCCACTGGGGGTTGTTGCCAATGAGCTGCTGGTGGCATCTGGCCTCACATACAGGTGGAGCCCCAAGGGAAGTGAGCATCTGCAGCCCCATGGCGAAGAAAATGCCACATGGAAAACCATCTCCTCTAGTGGATCTCCTCCCCTGCTTCAAAGCAGTTGCTTGTGTCTAGGGAGAAGGGATGAAAGTGGAAATAGCCCCCACAGCTCATCCTATACCAGTGTAATCCAGTAGCTCAGCTTTCCACCCAAACCCCTTTTCACTCCATGATCCATCACAATAAACTCTTCAATCCTCCAGTGCAGCAGTGGGAAGAAGAGCTCTGCTTTCAGTGTTCACAGCCCATCAGCTTCAGACAAATACCAAAATGGAACCACAAGCTCTGCCAGCTTACTGATCCAGCTTGCTTTCTGGCTGTGTCATGCAGTTGGCTCTGCTTCAGAAAGGCTCCAACGACAAAAACCACAAGGGCCTTTCTTACACCCAGAAGCATCCCAGGTTTTGCAGAAGTTCTCCTCATCTTTTCCTCACACCCATAGCTTTTTAGTGACCTGCCCCATTGGTGCATTGCTGTGGAGGACCAGATGCCAGGAACAAACAGCTGGGAGAAAGACAATGACTTAGTTACACCACACGTGGATGTTAACAGCATTCCAGCCTCTAAATGCAATGTGAAGAGAGAGCATCAAAAGGAGAGATGAAGACCCTATTACAGACACTCAGATAATGTGAAAAACATGACCAAAGTAAGATGGCCCCAAGTAGATGAACAAATTTCTTTTCAAAAGGGGCACAAAAGTTAAACTGATGTGAACCGGGTCCTGCATTCTGGCCACAATAACTCCCTGCAACATGACAGGCTGGGGACAGTGTGGTGGGACAGTGCCCAGGCAGAAAGGGACCTGGGGATGCTGGTCAACAGCTGGCTGGACATGAGCCAGCAGCGTGCCCTGGTGGCCAAGAAGGCCAACAGCATCCTGGCCTGGATCAGGAACAGTGTGGCCAGCAGGAGCAGGGAGGTCATTCCTCCCCTGTACTGGGCACTGGTGAGGCCACACCTCGAGTGCTGTGTCCAGTTCTGGCTCCTCAGTTTGGGAAGGACATTGAGACGCTGGAGCGTGTCCAGAGGAGGCAACAAGACTGGAGAGGGGCTGGGAACATGAAACTTGTGAGGAAAGACTGAGGGAGCTGGGGATGTTTAGCCTGGAGAAAAGGAGACTCAGGGGTGACCTTATCACCCTCTACAACTCCCTGAAAGGTGGCAGTAGTCAGGTGAGGGTTGGTCTCTTTCACCAGGCAGCAACTGACAGAACCAGAGGACACAGTCTCAAACTGCACCAAGGGAAAATTAGATTGGATATCAGGAAAAGGTTTTTCATAGAAAGAGTGCTAAAGTACTGGAATGGTCTGCCTGGGGAGGTGGTGGAATCACCATTCCTGGATGTGTTTAAAAGAAGACTGGATGTGGAACATGGATTGGTGCCATGGTTTAGTTGAAGTGTTAGGGCATGGGTTGGACTTGATGATCTTGAAGGTCTCTTCCAACCTAGTGATTCTGTGATTCTGTGAACTCTGTGAATTCTGCGAGCTTAGCTTTAGCCTAGCTGCCTGAGCAAGGACACCCTCTATGCCAAGAACAGCCAGGGGCTATGCTTGGGACAACAACTTAGTAAAACAATTACTAATAATTCATTAATCAACTCAGGACATCAGTATTGTAGATTTATCAAGTGCCCATAGCTTTACTGACGCTTCTGCAGTGTGTGGGCGAGAACCAAGCACACAGGATCTGTTGAGAGCCAGCAGCTGTGTATGAATCCAGAAAAGGTTGTTGAGAACTGAGCCTTTTGGGTTGTAAGCAGAAGTTTTGATGACTTTTGCTGAATGGAGATTTTGCTGCTGTCTGCAGTGACTCTTACACATCATGCATCTGTTGAGTGAGAAAATGGATTTATGCAGATGGGAGCAATAAGCCTGATTGCAGAAGAGGTTTTTGTATTGCCTCAGGAAAGGCAGAGTTAGATAGGAAGAGCAAGGAAAATACACCAAGGGAGTAACAGCATTCATAGGTAGGAAAATGTAGAGTTCCCAACTCCATTGCATTAAATTAGGCTTGGGTTCAAATCCATCAATCCAAAGCTGGGTACAAATGAGGTGCTAAACTGTGAAAAGGGTGGGTAACATTGCATTTTATGTAGTTGAGATGAAGACTTCCAAAATAATTCCTGCTGCCTTATCTCTGCAATGTATACAGAAAAGCTATCCCCCCCATCTTTCACTGTCCCTTCTGTACTGGAAAAATCCCCTTGCTCTTCCTCCTGAACTGACTGCTGTTGTGCTGTACAAGTCCTTCAGGATAGACTTTAAAAACCTAATTACTAAAACAGTTACTGCATTTAAACAGCAATACAATTCTTTCTGGAATTGGCTCAGAGGAAGACCAACCTAAAAGCAATTCAAGATCCCGTTTTAAAGTTCATCTTGGGCCAAATGCATTAAACCCTAACTGATAGCTTCCTTTACAAACAGTCAGTTTAAATTACTTCCTCTAACCTCCTGTTGGCAACTGACATTTCATTCAAAATGATCAAAGTTACGTGAGATTTAACAGAACTTTGTCCCTAGTGGACTTTCAGTGCTCAAGTGAAAAATTGAATTTCCCAGTTGTGCGCGCACCATCCGACACAGGGACAGAGACTCATTTGGGTGTAGGAGGATAAATCACTCCTAAAACAACACTGTGACCATTGGGCATGCAGGGCCTAAGCCAAAGTGACCTTGGGTGCAAATCAATTAGGACCAGGGGTGATCCTCAGCCATTACCCAACTGCAAGCTTGAGGAAGCTGGAAAGAAGCCTCTATGTGCAATATTGCCAGAAGCCTCCTGTCCTAGGGTTCAGCCTAGGGTTCAGGCAAGTAGGCTGGTAGGAAAAGGTCATGCCTGAGTAGTTTCTCAGCTCAATCCTTACTGGAAACCTTGCACACACTGACAAACTCCCGTTTGTGTTTCTTGTTCACTGATCCTCTTACTGCAGAGAAGAAAACCCTCTCTTTTGACCCAAAACCCTTTTTTACGTGCTTTCCCCAGGGTAGAGAACAATTTTCTTTACTATATATAACTTCTCTGTGCATATTTCCAGAGTGACATTTTTACTGCTAGTAGCTATTTCTTTGAAGGCTGTGCAGGGTTTTGTTTCCCCAGAGGAACAAGTCCATAGCATTGACCAGTCCTGGCTCTATAGAAATAACCAGGGATGCAGTCTGTTGAACACTGACTGAGTGATCTTCAAATACTTTGAGAGTTTCCCTCATTTCATTAGAATCATTTGCACTCACAGAGGCCATCTTGTGCATAGTTAACTTTAACACAATGTTGTCTGTTTTCTTTAGAGAAAAGGATTTGAATAAATATGTGAACTGTTTATGTCAGAGAGTTTGAATGTGAATTTAACTTTTCAAATCTTGAGGGAATTAAGCAAGTTAATCTAATAGCTAGACCATTTACCCAGTTGGGCCATTTCAAACATGCCTATTTCTGTAACTATTGCATTTTTATGCAGTCATACCCTTCCCACACCCCTTTACTTAAGCCTGAGATGTGAACCATAGTAGATGAGATACACAGTTTTTTAAGAGCATCCTCAGTTTATGCTTTCTGAATATCAGACATGCACACAGGACTGCCACTAACTAGATGTAGCAGGAAAGAGAATTTACTTTGTCTACTTCTCCTGAGGTCATCAAGGGGAAGACAAGAGGATTAAGAGGCTGCAAACTGACTGGACAGTAGGACAGTGTGCCATGCACTTCGTACTCCACAGGGCTGTGGAGTGATGCTCCAAGGAGAATGGCTAGCAAATAACCATCACTTTAAATTGACCAAGGAGCAGTTCAAAAAGTGGGGTCATTCCCTGTGTGGTGCAGAGCTGATGAAAACACCCACTGTAGTACCATTTCAGTTGCAGGGCTTCTTCTATCAAGATCTCCCTTTGTGCTTGGCCAGTCACACACACTACAGCCACTGTGCCCCACACATTGTGCTCCTGGGATGGTGGGGCACCAACAAGAGGCATCCAGAGCATGGCTTGAGCCAGGGACACATGGACAGGGAGAAAGAGGTCAGGGCAACAATACAGGTCCAATAGAGAAACAGGGTGTGTATGTGTGTTCAGGGCAGCCCCACAAAGTGCCGGATGGTGCAGAAAAAGAGCTGGGGCTGCAGAGGAAAGGGAAGACACTTCTCACTGTTAATCATTTACTGTTTTTCCTGATCAGCTACAGAAACAACAATCATTTTCTTGTACAAAGCTCAGGCAGAATCGTGACTCCCTCTCTGTGGGATTTCCCAAGTAGGATCCCAGAGGGTTACCTTGAACACCAGCTGTTTTGCTGACTTTGGCCAGCAGCTCGTGGCTCTCGAGGCTCAGCCTTCAACATGGCTAAATAATTGGCAGCAGAAAAGAAATCTCTTTGCTGAGTAGAAATATTTAAAGACTTGCTGGGAGCATGTATTTTTTTCTGCACTTAGAAAAAAATCATGGCAAAATGTATCAGGAAGGGTGTTTAGGAGAGGGTTCTCAGCAGAGGAGGTGAGAGATCATGCTGACAAACTCTTTTTTTTTCAGAGTGCCACAGGCTGCATTTATTTATTCTCTTTTACCACTAATAGAGGTCAAGCTACAGCCAAAGGAAGACCTCTCTCAAACTGGAATGCAAAACTGTTGAACTTCTGTTTTAAGAAGCACCATTAAGTTTAATGACACAGACTCAAGAATGTTTCAAGTTATATGCCAGTAAAATAAAAATGTGTCCCTTTATTTACTTACTTATTCCTGCGGCAGATGAGAGCAGGGATATGAAACACTGCGGCACCTCAAATAGTCAAAGAATAGCCAGATCTGCACATATCCTCTTCAGCAGTGTAATTCAAATACACTTTTCCACATGGTAACTGAAAACTTTTTACCTTCTCTCTGAATCTAATAGGAGCCAAGCTTACTCTTGAATTTCCTTTTCAGTCAGCAAAGCCATTAGATGGCAGTACATCCCAAATTATTCTTAGCCATGCCACAGGATTTTGGTGGTGCTACAATACATTTACCATCTGTTGATGGTGTCACTACTAACATCACAAACATTTAACATGATTCATAGAAAACATTTGTCCAGATAACAGCAAATAGAATACGAATGTTAAAATACCAACAAACAAAAACAACCAACAAAACACACAAAAAAAGGAAAGATCAAAAAAGAAGAATTTGATCAGAGAAGCAGGTTTATGATAGGAGCTGTGCCCTTCAGTCTGCAAATGTAACATAGAAAACATCCAAGCTTAAAATAACACCAACAACCAAAAAAAAGAGCCAAGATAAGGAACCAAGCCAAACAAATAGAGAATAGCCCAGTTTTCAGAGATATTTACTAGTGTTGCCACTGAGTCTTTGAGGACCAGTCTAGTACCAGGACACCTATTGCATGAAGGAATTTTCTAGCACAGGATGGAGGGGCCAGTGGGCAGGAGCAGGTCCTGCCCCACAGCTAGAGCCAGTCTCTGTGCAGACAGCATCCCAGCACTGCTCCCACCGGAACCCCCAGGACCATGGCCTCACACACATCTGTGCTTCAGACACGTTTCATCACCAGCTACTTCAATGTAAATTACAAGGATATTTATTGCATTTCAGGGAGGAAACATTTGATCATCAGATTTATACCACAGTGCTATCATAATTCTGTGGGAGGTCACCAAAAGTTAAGCAGTCTGTCTTCTTAACCTATGCTTACAAATGTACAATGGTGTTCATCACATTTTATGTCCATAAAAATCCCCTAAGGAGTCACTAATCATGATTAAAATGTTCTCATCCTGCCAGGCTATTAAAAGTCACTGCTAAATGTAGATTTGGTTTAGGATGCCCAGAATCCAGAAGTAAGAAACCCTTGGTTTGTTCCTGGTGCCACTGACTCTAGGGTCAATTGCAAAACTATTAATGTCAGAGAGGGAAAGGACATGGGAGAGAGGATGGGTATTTCTCCAGTTTTCCAACAGGGTACATACAGACAATTTCCTTGATGAGCTGTTTTGCCCCTGAAAATTATAGTTTTAATTCATCCGAGATGATTCTTAACTTTAAGCTGAATTTTACACTTCACGGTTGTGGCGGAAAATTCATATGTACAGACATAAAGAAAGAAAGGGGGGAAAAAAGTAATATTTAGGTATCAATATTGAAAACATTAGCTACTGAAATTCACTGAGCTAGAGAAAGAATACTTCTCAGTGGGAGACTGGAGTCCTAGTTCTTAAAACCTCATCCCTGTTTTTATTAAAAATGCCTTCCTTCTCCCACATCCTAGATGCAGACTGAGCAGCTATTCCCTTTTAAATCTTCTTATAGATTATCAATTGTTTATGATATCTCTATTTATATTAATCTGAAGGGAGTCTGAAAAACCTCCTTATAGCAACTGAAAAAGTGGTGTCTTGTCAGCACAACCAGCAACAGGACTAGACCCAAGGTCTTTACTGCTACTGTGTGAAAGCAAAATTTTTAGTACAAGCTGTCCTTTTTGGTTCTTCCCCAGGTGTACAGTGGAGAGGACTTCACACACATTAAAAAAAATCAGTGTGAAATTTCATTGATATGCTAAATCACAAGTTCGTTATTGCATTAATTGCCCTAAGAATGTAAGAAGTCTTTGCATTTGAGACTGTATCTAAAAATGCATTAGCAAACAATGTATCACATATATTAGGACCTCTATTGTTGTAAAGATATCATCCCTATAAAATACAGGAGGCATTTAATAATGTACTCCCTTGCAATTACTTTAATAAGGCTTTGGAAAGCCCATCTACTTGGCATCATTCTGAAACTATGACATACAGAGCTCCATTCATCCATGTAAGCTGGGATTCAGTGCCATGTCCTTTTTCAATTTCCTTCCAAGTTCCCATTTCCTTGCCATTTTTAAATCACAAATCTCTGAGCAAAAGCTGTGTGACAAGCACCTTGAAATGCAATGCAAAGGCCAGGAAAGTCTCCATCTTGAGCTGCCTTCTAGGGGTAGATGCACTGAAAGTCAGATTTCATAGAGGCAAGGCATATAGTCTGCTTATACTTTGATCTCTTCATACTTGGAACTTGGCCTGATTTTAAACTTAACCTCATTAATTAACCTTGGAAGGGGTGAAAACTCTCAAGGGCTAAGCAAGAAGGCAGGGATTTGAGCAGAGACCATGCCAGAGATGCTGGACAAGATCTAGGCATGAAACAGAATTCATAAAAAGATAAATAGATTTTTAAAAATTTAAAAGGTCGATGTTTGGAAAGAATAGCTGATGAAAGGGGGTTTCTGAATCCTGTGAAACCTTTGAAATTCAATGCAATTTTTGAGACTTTGTTTCTGGGCTGTAGTGAGCTGAGAACTCTGCTTTGAGCTCGTGCAAGAAGAGCTGCAGTGCCTAACACCAGAAAAGGAGGGGAACAGAACCCACTGCAAGAGGCCCTCAAGAGATGCAGAGAGCATCCCACCCAGGAGTTCCATGCTGAATTCTATCCTGCAAAAGGATTAGCTCCTGAGGAATTTGAGAAGAATCATCCCAGCGCTTCACCTTATGTTACACCCCTAGCATGGCCAGGACAGAGGAGGATTTTATGTTGTATGCCCTGCTGCTGCTGAATCACAGGGGTGAAACCCAGTCTCATCTGCTAGCCCCTGGGTGCTGTGTGCCAGGGAGGATACACAGGAACTGCACAGTACAAGACCAGCATGTAAAAAATTCAGCAATGCAAATACTGACAGATCGGACTTATTTTTATGTCTCAAGCCATCTCCAAACAAACAGCAAAAGCAGGAAGCTGGCAGGATTTGCATTTCCCCTGCTAGGTCCCCTCCTCTCCTTCCAGCACAGTACTTTATTTGTGGGGAGGACATACCTGAACCCCTGTGCCAGCCCTGGGTGGAACAGCAACTAGAGCACACATTTCCATCGCAGAGTCATGAAACATCCAAACCAGCTGAAATGTCACTGGCCAGAAAGCTGGGAGCCTTGTGCACAAACAACCATCTTTTCTTTTTCACCCAAACAGGAAAACATTTAATTCTGAGGTTGCCTAGACCGGCTGGGCAGTTTGTCACTCCTCTGCCTGTAGCCCATATAACCTCAAACCGTTATTGTACCAATGATGAACTCACCCTACCATCACAGTCTCTGTGTAAGACCACCACCAAGAGCCATATTCATGTTTGGGCTTGTGACAGCAGCTGATCAGACAGGACAAATGGCAAAACTGCTTGTGGGAGAAATAGTTGTTTTTCCTTCACTGGGCACCATAGCAGATAGATCTTGCTTGTTACCTTACCAGTGCATGCAGCATGTGTAACTAACAGGAGCTGGAGGTCACTTAGCAGCAGGGAAGCTATGGCAAAGTCATGGAAACGTGATGGGATGACTCTCATGGCTGGAGAGCTGCAGTAGGTGGCTACAAGCTCTTCAGAACGGACAGGAGAGCAAGGACAGGCAGTGGAGTGCTTCTGCACTTCAGGAGTGTTTTGGCTGTAGAGCACTCAAGGGCAGTGATGATGGCTAGGAAACAAGGGAAAAGCTAGCAAGGCAGATATGCCAGTGCCATCATCCACCCAGGGAGAAGAAGAAGAAGATGAGCTATTCTCTAAGTGCCTGGCTGATGTTTCACCATGGGAAGACCTTCTTCTTGTGGGAGACTTGGACTGCCAGATATCTGCTGGAAACTTACCGGGGACAGGAGGGGGGTCTAGGAGATTCCTGGAGAGTATGGAAGAGAACTTCCTGACACAGCTAGTAAGAGAGCCTGCCTGTGGTGGTGACTCACTAGACCTTCAAGCTGGACATCAGGAAGAATTTCTTCACAGAAAGGGTTGTTAGATGTTGGAATGGGCAGCCCAGGGAGGTGATGTCAC
>WAAG01067285.1:0-14208 GCA_013390105.1 Tichodroma muraria
TGGCCACCTCCTCTGCAAGGCACACAGTGTTACTACAAGGATGAGACATGCACACCTTTGTTTGGCACCTGAGGGTAACTTACCCCTCAGATTACACACGTTGTTTAATTACAATGCTCCAAGGAGAGTCTCTCCTCTTGCAAATATCTGAGAGTCTCACCCCCAGTATTAAAGCTTCTATTTCGTATCATTTTCATAAAGACATTGAAAAATAATAACCCAGTGATAAAAGCCACTTACAAAGAAAGTTCTGAATTCTGTTCAGTCAGGAATGCCATAAAGTTCCTAAAGCCATGGGAGTCCATTTCTGTGGGAATTATGGTGGGGCAGAGGACTAAGTCTTTGCTTCTTACCCATTCTTTCAGCCTAGTTAAGATGCTGTTTGACTTTACAGCTGATACTTAAACCACAAGTGAGCATTAGAACAGTTGCTGATGTACCATATCTACCTCAGAGTATTTAACTGACCTGTTTAGAACTCCTCAACCTGTCAGATAAGAAACTTCCCAAAAAATGGCCAGAGTGGAAAACAAATTGTACCCAGAATTTACGTGCTAAAGGCCAGTCAAAAGTACATAAAACTACTTCCTGCTGGCACACACACTCCTCCACTGGAGGCACTCCACTGGCAAGGCACCACAAATGGAGTCAAGTCCATAATGGCTATACCAGTTCAGGCTCAGCAAAGCCACAGTACCTGGGAATCTGATCCTTGAACAGGTATTTCCATCCCATTGCAGAACCCACTTTTCCACCACATTTAACTGGTCACTCCACAACACGCTGGGGTAAGTTGTTCACTGAACTCAACCCAGGCCACCTCCATGAAAAACCTCTACACTTCACTGCTGGAAAGAAACATCTGTACAGGTATTTAAAACCAATCCAACTTATGAGTGCTTATTTATGGATTAGTTGCAAAAACTATATGTTTGCTATTAATCACAGTGCTTCATTATGTTCCCCCTGTCATTAAGTTGATTTTTCAAGAAAGGTCAAATCCCAAATAAAATAAGAGGGGGCAGGGAGGATAAATTTGGAAGCTAACCAGTGATTTTAGGTGGGAAAGTTCCTACAAGATTACTCCCTACTAGCCAGAAATTCATATTTCGATGACTTTTCTGAAATATTTACTAAACATCACTAGTACAATGAGAAACTGAGCTCTGGTCATCAGTGTTTTCTTCTTGCTTCTGTAGAAAAGTGCAACAGCACAGCTGTCCTTGGCCTTGCTCTGACACAGGTCCCCAGGGCAGAGTATCAGTCTCTGGCTCTGCTGCAGACAAAGCACCTTGTTTAGCCTGTCCTCTACAGACCCTGCAGCAAATGCTTCCTCATAAGTCTTTTAACTTAACAACTATTATAATGGATAAACAAAAGGCAACATATCCCCTTTTATTTTTCAGTTAATACTACGCAAGCAGGTTTGGCAGGTACTTCCTTCAACAGCCTTTTCGTTAGCTTCATCCTTCAAAATTTCATAGATACCATCTCCTTTGGGATACCTTTCTTCTACTGAAACATACTCTGATTTCAGAATTGTGCCATCAGCACTACACCAAGCCTTAAGGAGGGTTTGAAATCCTGCTGTGGTCAGCCTTTCTACATGAAGATGAATGCAGTTTTGGTGTTCCCAGAACTAGAAGGACACGTCCCTTGAGCAACTACTCCTTCCTCATTTCTCCATAAGGATAAGCGTTGGGGGGGGGCACAAAGCAAGTCCTACCATTACAGCAGGGAGAGCAGGAGTCTGACAGGAGCCCAGAGTAAAAGACACTGGGAACTGCACCAAAAATTAGTGTATGAACAGCACCACTGTTTGTCCAGGGAGATTTTTAGATGGCATACAAATTCAAATGCTAGGAATAAGAAGCTGCCTAATGAAGCTCACTGCATGCACCACCTTACAGAAATACTGCATCTTCCAGTCAAAGCACGGGAGTGTGAAGGGGGGAATAAAGAATCCATACCAGAGGGAATATCGTAAATACTGTCATTTCACCAAAGTCAGCTCACTAGCTCCAAATTAGCCTGAAATCACTAGGATTCAATGCAGAACTGCCTTAAACCCCCAAACAGCAGTAGCTGAAGCTTTGTGCACGACCAACAATCCAGCTTGTTACTGCTGCTTTCAGGGCAATCCCAGACAATCCCTACCAGCAGTGAAAGTACCTCAAAGAACAGAGCTTTGGGAACTCTTGTTTTCAGACTGACACCATATGCTTCCTGCAAACTCAGTGAGAAGGACTGATAGGTATTTGCTTACTGTACCAATTACAAGAATTGTAAAATAAAGAGTTTCTCTTACTCTACATGACAACCTGCACACGTTGTGCAGTAGCTACACCTGAGAACAGTATTTGATCTTACAGCACATTTCAAATGCACATTCAAGAGAGTTCTCAATGTCCAGTTACTCAACGTTTACAGCACGAGAGCAAAGCCTCAGTTTTCCCTATAAACTGCTCACTTAAAGAGTGAACAAATAAAGTGCACAATTATTGCAGGCACACACACGCACACTTAATGATGGTCCTTGCCTCAAGACACTGAAAGGACAGGCTTAGTAAGATACCAGTAAGCCTCTGGCTAAACAGCAATCCAGATGCCTCAGTGAAGAGGATGCCCGGGGGGGCAGAGCAGAAAACACAAAATGCCTCTTCTTCTGAGCACAGGCCAGGTAAATACGAGCAGCTTTTGTTAACAGCTTTCTGTTAGATTGATCAGCATCTCATGAACTAGCAGAAGTTTATATTCCATATCAAAGACTTTGAAGAGGATTTCAGGAAAGGCTACTGTCATTTTCATAAAGAAGGCATAGAAGTACTTGGGAGCAAACAGCTGAATGCAAGCAGGGAGGCAAAAGGCAATGAGGAGACAGATAGCACGTATCAAAAGTTAGAGGGAGGGTCTAGTGGAACCCATCACACAGCCCATTCTACCCATCAAAAGCAATCCCACAAGCCATGCAGACAAATTTTGTTTTCTTATGAAGTAGACCTGAGTGAAACATTTCAGAAAACCAATTTCCTTACCCCCTCCACTGCTCCACACTCTGATCCTTATCCCCCCAAGGATGTACAAGTCACTTGTACATCCTTGTACTTTCTTCCTCCTCACTTCTGCATACTTTTGATCTTTACCCTGCCACCACCCCAAAGCTCTACAGCTACTGCTTCTTTACACTCAAGCATTAATCCAACAATTCTTACCCATGCCTGCATGTAAACCTCCAGTACTAGCAGGACAGAACCCAGAAATTACAAATGCCAACTCGGCTCTTCTCTTACTAAGATGCCCAGTCAATCTGCAGGTAGCAATTGCAATAGATCTGATGCAGGATTTTTCTAGACAGAGGCAACACTTCCTTATGAGAAACAGCACTTGGCTTCTGAGCTAATAACCACAATTTGACAAGCTCCCTTCCTTAATATGCCTTCATTTTTCAGCTGATTCAGCTGTAGCTCCTAACTAGAAAAGTGTGGCTGCAGGTAGGTACCTCATTTGCAGAGACAAAATGAGCCCCCCTTGCAACAGATCCTAAGGAGCTGGGAAGGGTGACAACTCCAGCTTGTTATTCCTGTTCACACCGGATCATTCATTGGTCATGTGCTCTTTTCAGCCAAAAGATCAGAGAATTACTTAAGTCAGGGAAGAATATCTGAGAAGCACAGATTGTCTGAAACAGGGCTTGACTGTATCAGCTGCAGGTTAATTCTGCAAAGGAGGAGCCTGAGCCAGAGCCTCACATCCTTAAGGGTCTCACTGTGGAAAGTTTAACTACCTGAAGCCAACTTGAAAACATCTAAAGCCCTCCAGAACTGGGTCACCAAGGCTTAAAAGTAAGCATAAGAGGCTGGTCAGCTAAATATGAAGCAGTGGTATTTCAGCACACAAGAAGTTTGGCATTCCTCTAAGAACTTATCAAACCAGCTTGACTGCAGCATCCTCTCAGCTGATGCACGCCAGTCCAGCAGCATCTGCTCCATCTTAGTCAATATTCTACAAGTGCTCCTAAAATTTCACCACTGTCCAAGAGCTGCACTTCAAGAAGTGAAGGCTCTGCTTTTGCGACTCTAACTTCATTTCCTTTGTAACTTGGAGCATTTTAGCTCCGTTTGCCCACTCAGTTTCCTCCAAGAAAAGAGGAAGCTTATCTTGCAGAAACGAGTAGAACTGTAAAAATCCAAACTTTTTTTTTTTTTTCCAAATCCCATTAAGTTAAATTAATCTGAATGGTGTAACTGACAGTCTTCAAGCAAAATAGCAGCACTCCAGGAGCTCTGCAGATCTCACCTGCGCCTGACAAAAGGACTCCGGCACAAGTGACCGGGAGGCTGCAGCACAGTCAGCCCGCCCTGCTCCAGGGAAAGCCACCGCCCGCGGCCACTCAGGCAGGGTACGCCGGGACGAGCCCGCGGACGGCACCGGGATGAGCCCCACGAGATGAGACGGGCGGGAGCCCCCTGCGGCCCCGCCTGACCCACCGCCTGCGGGGAGGGGTCGGCGGGACGTCCTGGCCGGCTCCCACCGCCCACGGCCACCCCAATGCCCCTCCTGACACGCAAAGCCGCCCGCGCCAGGCCGGCCCCGCCCGGGGGTGTCCGCCTGCGGCCCCCGCCATCTCCTGATCACCTCAGGGGCGGCCTGCCCCACCCGCCGCGGGCAGGGCCGAGCCCATCCCGCACGGGAGAGCGGCGACAGCCGCACACTGCAGTGCCCCGGGAGCGGCGGAGGCCGCCGGTCCTCGCGGTCGCCGGCCCCGCCCGGCCCCTCACCCGGGCTCCCCCCCTCACCTTCCGCCATGTTGACTTCGGCACCGCAGCTCTCGCGAGACCGCCGTGCTCTGGCGTTGGGACGGGCGGTGGCTCTCGCGAGAGCAGCGCAACAGCGCCGCCGCCGGCCGCGGGACGGACCCGCTCGCTCCGCGCTATCCCGCCTGCTCCCGAATTATCCCGCCTTCTTCCGCGTTATCCCGCGGCTCTTCCCCGCCCCTCCGCGGGCACCGACAGCCGGCTGGCGGCATGGCCCAGCGCGGCCGGGTGTAGCCGCCCCGGGGATGCGCTTCCCACGTGGATCCGGCCGGAGCGCTGGGCTGGCGGTGAACAGCGAGGCGGCGACTGGCACGGCTGGGGAACGCTGGAAAAAATCCGCCCAGCACCGGGGGAAACGCACCTGTGCATCACCTCCGTTCACCTGCCCCAGCACCGCCGTCCCGCGCCACCCTGAGCCCCGAAAGCACCTTCTGGCCAGGCAGTGCCCGCGCGGCTGCTGGAGACACAGCGAGGCTGTTCGGGCCACGGGGGCTCCTCGTCGCTTCAATTCCTGCTTTTGTTTCAGAGCCAACAATCCGGGACACTGAATCTGTGCCCCCTGGACACTGGATTGGTGCCCGGTAGGTGAAAAGTGGTTGCAAGTCGACGGGCAATGACCAAGCACCAATAACAGGATCATTTTCCCAGCCACGTGTACAACATAGCTGCCCCCTCGGCTGTTGTTGCTCGTCATCGCTCCTGCTTAGATGCAACAGAAATGACAAATACTCCATGCTGGTCCAACAGCAGATTTGTTGCTTGTTTTGAGGAGCAACTTTCAATTAAAGGTTTGAAGACTTTATGCACAGTATTGTTTTACAGACAATTTTTTCTGGACTCCACCATGAAATGACCTTTGAGAAGTTGCTCTGCATCTTTATTTTTCATAGTTTTTTTTTAATCTTTATTTTTTTTCATATTTATTTTGGTGTTGGATGAAACAGCAAATCCAGAGCTAGGCCCAAGAGGGCCACAGACTCTAGTTTTCTAGACATACCATGAAACAACCTGTCTCATTACACACAGCTTGATGACAGCGGTGTATGACTTTACTGTATAGCAAATTACCTCACTGCTCATGCTGCTACTATTGATCCTCTTGAGGAACTGTGAGGAAGCAAGTTATTGCTCCCTTAACAGAGCAATAACTCTGTTATTTAGTTTAATTTCTCAGTAACAACAGGGATCAGATTTCAAACCACTGCTGTGTTTTGCATCAAGGGAATTGTAATCTCCTCTGAGGACTTGCCTGGGCAGGAAGCTGTTGTATGACAGTCTCTAAACCCCAACAAGCTTCTGATTTGGTTTAGAATCACTTGTGCTGCTTCTGAAGGGACTCGTGTTGCTGCTCTGTGTGCAGTGATGGCACTGCACCAAGAGCAGTGCACCAGATGGTACAGACGCAGAGGAGTCCACCCCACATCGGCCTAGCAAAGCCCAAAATACACTTCTAATCACTTCAGAATTCATCTGCTCTGCTTATTGATCATCCAGTTCCAAGAAGTGTTTTCAGGCACTGCAGCAGAAGGAATTTTAGAGTGACAGTTGACAGCCCTTCAGTCCTGAGTTTTAGGGATCTTCTCTGGTGCAGCACAGAGAAATAGAAGAAAGGAATTAAGATGGCCACACTAATTAGACATTCATTAGTATTTGATGCTTTTCCTTTTCCCCCAGTGATGCAGTGGTATCTGGAATGTGGGGCAAACCGTGTTGGGACAAAAATCAGCTGAAACCCTCAGCCAGGGTAACAAACCCCCAGCCAGGGTAACAAAACCCTGGAGAACCTACAGTGTTAACTGAGCAGCTAGGGTGCCAACAGCCTGCAGCAACGAAACCAGATACAGTCTTGCTACAAGAAAAACTGAGGAATGCAGGTTTACTTCCCTGTTCACCAAGAATCCTCATACTTGTCAATGCTGCAGCTCCTCAGTGCTGTTGCCATGTGGTTTTATCACTAACAGCTTTCCCCCAGTGCCCCTTTCAGTATGGGGCAGGAAGAACAAGCCAACTGTGATCACAGAGAAGTGAAATAGGCCATTTCCTCGCCTGCCAGAGGCCTCCTACAACCTGGACACTTGGCACAAGACCCTGAGCTGCCTCTTTCATTCAGTCACTGGGCATTAGGCATACCTGCAGCTTGTAAATTTAACAGTATCCCACGGTAACGCTCCTCCCTGGGGAGTATCTGGGTCAGGTGGGATCACAAACCATCTGGGTAAGGTGAGTCTGTGGTGAACCATGTGTGTTATTCTGGAAGACAAACCAGAGCCCACTGCTGAACTTGCTGAAAGCAGCAAATACCTTGAATTGCCTCAGTTCTAGATACACTGTGGAAACTGAAAAGGAAGGGCAGCCTGTGGGGGGGGTGGGTAAGTCCATTGCTAGGTTTAAGAAGATCAGCTTTTTTCCAGTCTTTAATGGAAAGAATGACACTATGCCTCTGAAATTCTGCACAGTCCCAACTTTAAGTGGAAGAGGGTAGCCAGCTGGTGGGAAAGAAACCTGCTCTGAAGACCCTTGAGACGAGTGCTCCAACAGGAACTCAAATCAGCTCTGGTGTCTGGGGGATTAAGTACTGCATGCACCTGCCTGGCTGCAGTACTAAAAGCAAACTAGCCGCTTAAAAGCAAATTTAACTAATGATTTCACAAAATTATTAAGTTCCAAATATGTAAATGTAGATATCAAACATACCTGTTTATCTAAACTGCCTGTGGGAGGAAGTAGTACCTTTCCCTGTAAGTCTTCTTACACTAAATGCCTTTTTGACCCCAAGGGCTGCCTGGCTTCTAACCCTCCATCACCTCCTTCCATCCCAGCCCCCTCAAAAATCCTGCAATATATGCCTTTCAGCATATGCACGTTGCACAGCAACATAAAATGAAACCCAGCCAGCAAATCAGGACTGAAGGCTTCTTAAAAGCTGACTCTTTGACACTGGAACTCTTGATTTATTAGTGGGTTATGCTGTGCTGTGGAAGAAAAGAGCTGAGTAGCTTCAAGTTCTCCTATAAAGTTTCTTTGGTCAAAGGCTTGAAAACTCTTGTGAGCAGATACTCTGAGATTAGTATTTGCTCACCAGAGGGCCAAAGATGGTTACAATAGGGATAAAGTTGTGTGTTTTGTTTGCTCTTTCATTATTCGAGATGAAGCACAGCATGTCCAATTCCTCAAGTGTTTGCTAGTGTTGTGTTGTTGATGATGTTCAGGTAAGTTGTGCTCCAGCTACAGGTAACCTTCCTATTGCAATACTCAAGACAGCCAGTTTGACACATTAGTATTGGAAAAAATTATATTTTGGAAGAACTCACTACAGAAGGTGACAGAATTCCAAAAATCAAATTACATGAAAATATACATCGCCATTTTCTTTGTACATTAGGTGAGGAAAACTCTGAAGTAGAAGGCAAAGCAGATGAAGGGCCACAGAAGAGAGTAAAGGAGGGAAACTATTTTTGATACCAAACCCAGAAGTTAGTCATTTGAAAGCCTACAGATGTGCATGCTTGAACTCAACCTTGAGAAAAAACAAGCCTCCCCCACACACACCCCACCCCACAAACAGGCAATGAAAAAGGCAAACCAAAATTTTCACCCATAAAAAGCAGCTCATTCCTATCTTGGACTAACTTAGTCAACCAAACTTCCAAGTGAAAGCACTCAAGTCCTTGGAAGTTAAAAATCCATCAGGCTGCTCAAGGGTGCTCCATGGCCAGTTTTATTGCTATACCAAATTCAAGAAGGATCAATAATTGGGTTTAAAAAAGAGGTGTGAAGAAAAAAAAGCACCTTTGAGACTACAAAGGTCATCATAAAAGAAGACACAAGTAATTGATAGCAAAACCTTTCAGGGTTTAATTAGGAAAATTGTAAGTTCTGATAGGGGAAAATAAAAGGGACCACATTTCCAAAAACCAAAAAAAAAAAAAAGAAATATTAAACTTTAATAAGCAAGAAATTTTAATTAAGCCTTGGTGGGTCAAAGGAAAATTAAAGTGGGAAAAAAAAAAACAAAACCAAAAAAACCAACTTAGTATCCTAATTGGTTCTGACATGCTTCACAAGTTGCTGTTTTTTTTTTTTAACTCAGGAAACAATGAATAGGGAGAGAAAAAACCTGCTAAAATCTTTAGAATTTACACAATTCTATCCCTAACTACAGACAGCATTATTTGGTACAATGTGTATTTGTGGATGTACATGAACAGTATATATATTATCCGGATCATGTTGTGCTATGTACACATCTTTACAATTCTTCCTGAAGGTTAAAGCAGTTCATTAGATTTCAAAATGCGTAATCATCTTGAGTTGGCACTTGTTAGGCTCTTGTCAGCATTGATAACTGGCATGTTTTATTGCAGCCCAGTTCCAGCCAGTGTTTGCCAACTTGTAACAACAGAAGTCCAGCAATAGGTGGGTAGAGTGCAGGAAAAAAAACAGTGCCATGTTTCTCAATTGGAGACCTGCAAAAAAATCACAGGTATTAAAATAAAACCCCTCCTCACCTTCAATTATTTTCAAGATCTAATTAGTTTTTCAAGCTCAAGAAGATAACTGTTACTTGCTCAAGAGTTTCACATACCTCTGAACAGAAGATGGATAAATCCAAACTCATCACCTGAGAAAGACTGGAGTTAGTTCAGCACACTGTGTATCCAAGCTCAATTATCAGACTTTCTGGCTCCTGTAACTTGTGTTGCTTGTCGAGTGCGCAGTGTGTAAAGCTTTGATTATTCACACATAGGGCTAAACACTGCAGATTTACCATGAAAAGTCTGTGCATTACTTACTGTGAACGGTAGGTACAAATGGCACAGCAGTGCTCAGCAAGCACTGACACCACAGCCCCAGTGACACTGGGCTGGTTTGAAACCAGCTGTGGGCCCTTCTCATCCAATCCCCTGCCCATCGCTCACTTGGGAGGAGTCACCAGACTTAGAAAAGCTTTCGCCTTCCAAAAAAGCAACACAGCCAATTACTTAAAATATTTGTCAAGAGCATTGTTTCACTATAGCTAAGTTCAACATGGCAACAGAGCTGAGGTTAGTTAAGGATATTCTGGAGTGTTACTCACAGTTACTCCCTTTCTCCAAGACAGGAAAAAAAAAGTCAGCTGTATTAACAATTCTTGCACTCCAGTTATAGGCAGTTGTACAAGACTTTCTGTTCCTTTGCTTAGTCTTTTGATCAATATTAAGCATTTTTCATGCTTAATCTGTACTGGAGAAAATTCCTTTCAATCAAAGCATTCCTGCAAAGAGGGACTACAGAACGAATTTGTCACAGATGGAGCCTTCCCCCAACCCCCAGTGTTTACAAAAGGGTAAGAAAGGAACTCTCTCCTGTACAACTCTGATTAAAAAAACTACCCAGCAGAAGAATGTAGTAAGCTGCTCTGGTTCAGTCAGTACAACCCCTCTGAACTAAATACAGTGCCTTATTTCTGTCCCTGTGAATTATGTATGCTGTAGATAACCAGTAAACATGGATTTAGGGTTTGCCAGCCAAATGGGTCAGAGCAGTTTATTTGCCAAACCAACCATTAAGAAAAGGCAGCTTCAACATGAACTTCTGTTTTGCTTTGAAAAGCAAGAATGGGAAATTATTAGCTCATGGAGGAAGTTTTTCCTTGGCATACCCAAGATAAAGTGACCAAAGGCCAGGGATTTAAGGGCCATGCTTTAATACAGAGCTTTCTACAAGAGGTTATTAAAAAAAAAGTCCCATTAAAACTGAGATGGGATTGTGTAAATTAGAGTAAGTATCTTGAGTCAGAAGCTCTTTAACAGGGTGGCAAAAAATGCAAATATCATGTCAGCTACTCTCAGGTCAAAACTTGTCCAAGCTCTCAGATATGCCACAGTTCAGTTTCCAAGCAGAACACAGCTGCTTTTATGAAGCTATTCAAAAGCCTTCCTCACTATAGATGTTTTTTGGGCTGCTGAAGAAAACACCACCTTTCTTGGTATTATTGACAGGTAACATCTCAATTTGATGCTTTCTGCTGTGCCAGGAGACTTTCTGTTAAAACTCCCATAGATACCTGAAGCAAACCCTTCTCAGTGGTTCCTGACAACCTCACTGAAGTCTCATTTAACTCCTGTGTGCAACATGCCACCAACATCTGCAAGATAATCCGCAACTCCTGAGATAACAAGACTTTTAAGATGCTGTTAAGATTCTGTGTTCTTCACAATAATGAATATCAAGGAATTATCACCCCCTTCTATTGCAGCTCCAGTAACCTCTAAGCGCCATTAATAAAGCAGGATGAATTCTGATAAAGAGAAGTTCAACTTCTGAACAGCATAAAACACAAGAATACAAGAGAAGTTCCCCAACTTTGGCAGAACAGGCTGTCAAGTGCTCTTAAATTCTTTTAGTCTTTAGTAATGCATACAGCCAAAGAGCTCCACTGAGATCATGCAGCTGAGAAGAAAGGTTTGGGGTTTTCTTTTTGCTTTTGAGGGGGAGAAAAATAGTTCAGCAACACTTAAGGAGGAAATCCTCAACTCAGGTTAACTGACTTGTCTTGATAAGGATACTTACCCTGAAAAAAGTGAAGCTACTAGCTGCTGAATAAGTGTCACTCAAAAGCAGTTTCTTGGCTTTTTCTTACACAGCGGGCAACTTTTCTTTTAAATTCTCCATTTCTGTCTTCTCTCCATTCTTTCTGTAATTGAATAGACAGCTTTCAGATGTCAGTCCTACAAAAAGGAGTTGTACAAGCTCTAGGAAGACTCTTGGTGTTTATGTTTTCAGACATTAGCCATCTAGTCAACACCTAAATTGGCTTACAATCACTGAGCTACGCACTGAAAACCTGTGATATTCAGGACTTTTCAAAGTTTGCTCTGGGTTTATGTGCTAGCTGCTCACAAGACAGTGAGGATGTAATTTTCCCCTTGGACTTTAGGCACACTCCAAGACTAACCTGGTGGCTTATCAGTATTTCACACTGTCTGTGCTAAAATCTATTTGCTTCAGCCTAAAGTAGCAGCAAACTCAACCTGTAGACCACAAGCTGTTGTTATGTGTTAGAGAGAGTGTCTTTAACTGCAGTGGTGGAAAAGGTACACAGGTACTGTGGAGCCAGCAGTTACTGAGATTTCTTTTTTAAGACAGTTTCAGTTCCCTTCAATCTAGCCAGGACACTCCAGGACAGAAATACAGAAGTCACAGTATCTAGAAGAGGCACAGCAGTGTCCTTTGAAAGCAAACACCTCCTAGTTAGATACAGCTGTAAGATATTGGCTCCCTGAGCAAGACCTTAGGAGANGCTCGGATGAAAGCACAGGAGCATCAGGTGTGGTTAAGATTGGTGTGCTGGGTACTGCCTTCCAGTCAGAAGTGGTGGGGAAAATATAAAGAACCCTTTATTTCATGAAGTTCTACAGTTCTTGGTTTCTGATACAAGCAATATATTCTTACTGCAGGGGTGAGGGAAGGGGTTAAAACCCCCCACATGGTTTCACCTGATGCAATCTAGCATACAACACCTTTTAAACCCTACCTGGAGTGAAGGTTATAGTACTTTTGAGTGATAAATGGCATACCCTAACATTCATCACCTCCAAGCTCACTTAAACAATCAGTACACTGGAGAGCCCAGCATGTCTTAACTTTCCTATGAAAGCACAAATAAAGCTACTAATTAGTTTGTTCTTTTTCAGCAATTCATGCAGCAAACATTTGGTTCCTTGGACTGGGACACAGGACAGCTTACACAAGATGGCTTAAGGCCAAGAAAAGCATTGAGTTTGTGCCCTCTGAGCTCCAGAGCCTTAGTTTTTGTTACTACTTTTTATATTTGTAGTTCTATGAATTGTTCAGATTTGAATAGCAAGCAAAGTTTCCAATTTGACAGCTGAATCTTCAAAAGTGTAATTTTAGGTCATGAACTGTTCTATTTGCTTTTTAAAATATCTGTTCAGGTTCCTGATCTTCATTTTTCTCCCATTCCAAGAGACAGTACTCCAACATGCACAGCTCATTTTTCCTGAAAGCAGGTATATCCCCTGCTCCTATAAGCCTGTGAACTGCCTGTAACACCTTATTCACTAGACTCAAAAGCAGAAACCAATGACAGCAGACAAAGTATCTTATAGTAACTGACAAATTTTATTGCTGTAGTAACCACAGGGGCTGCTGACTCTTCATTACCCTCATGACTATGTTTTTTGCTAACACAAAGATCTACAATCCAGCAGGAGAAGCCAACTGCTCAAGGAGCACTTTAAAAGTTCCTTCAAACATGTCAGAGAAAGAGTTTCTAGCATCCAAAGTGATGCCTCTCTATTATCTTCACAGTCAATTTTGGATTTTTTTGTTCTTTCATGCTGGGCTAGAAAAAGCTGTTTTCATTTTGTGTCTAACTTTCCTAAGGAAAAAAACCAAAAAACCCATTCCTGACGTAGTTGTCAGAGTGGGGCACAATATAAAAATGATGTCAGGAAGGTGACAAGCACAGCTAAAAGCATGTACTTTCTCCAGGGTTAGGCCAGCTACATTCAACATTCATGAGTTTGTGAACTGGGGAATTCTAATTGCACTTTTAGCATTTCATTAATAACTTGCTCCTGGTGCTCAGCAGGAAATGTCCATATTTCCTGGGTGTCTGTTTCCACCAGTAACATTACACAAAAAGGGGAGGTCCAACACTTAAAAAGGTTAAATGAGAAAATTGTTCATTACAACTTTTTGTTTGTTTTCTGTTTTCTTTCCATTAAATTTGTTCCGCATGAGTCTGTTCCCATGATGATTTTTCAGCAGAGCTCAACCACCTTTGAAAATACTCACAACATAGCAGATCAAAGGCTCCAGGAGACTACTGAACTCCCACCCACTTCGGGAAGGTACAGATAGCTTGGCTGACAGAGCAGGTTAACATTCCTTTACAAAACTCTGCATCTCACAATTCCCATCCTCTTCCTCACTCCCACAGTTCAAAGAGCTAGAACTTCTCTTTTGTGAAGTGCTCACTGCTGAACTGCAATTCAAGAGCATGCCAGTGTTATGTAGATGAGTGGGGCCTGAAGTCTGTCCCTCTACGCCCTTCCAGAACTAAGAGTTTTTTCTCTCCCCACCACAAACATTTCTCAGCTCACTGTTATATTCTGCTCTAAACACATCTTTTCTAGAGAGCTGATAGCAATGTTTATACATGCACACAGCACAGGCCACGCTCCAGAACGCTGTTCTGCATCAAACACTTGCATCTCTCTTATGCCTGCAGATTCACCCTGGTCTCTGACTGCAAATCCGACCATTTTTCACTCCTGAGCCAGTCAATCTAGTCTGGGACAACCCTCCCTGCTGAGTTGAAGGTCAGATGCCCAGTAAAGCCCTTGAGTACCTTCTCAGAGCACAGACCTACACAGTCAAACCTACT
>WAAG01067288.1:11203-69320 GCA_013390105.1 Tichodroma muraria
CTATTAATATAATATTTGAATTATTTATGGTTATGAAATCATAGAATTTAATTATTACTAGTTAATTCTAATTTTTACTGGGGTAAACCAAGTGTGACCAGTCAGATTCAGAACTGGGACAAGGATAGGGCACTGTAGAGCACAGAGACATCAGATGGTTCCTGACACTTTTTGTGACCATCTGATACTTCAGAAGAGTAGGAGAAAGCTTGGAAAGAAAAGTAAGTCAGATCTCTGTGTAGTGTGATCAAGGTAATTTTGTCTCCTATAACAAAAAGCTGGTATATATTTATTTCTGCTCCCAGTTTTTGAGTGCACTGTCAGCTGCTGTGAGGTCTGACACGGTTGGGCTTTAACACTGGGTAAACATTATTCTGCATTTTCCTGATTTGACTCCATTTCTCAAGGTAAGGAGTGCACAAAAGATGATGGAGAAGCCTGTTGGACAGAGTTCTGGCAGTAGCAGAGATTTGTCTCTCTCCTCTCCTGGTAGATATGATGAGGAATGAAGCTTGAAACCCTTGGGGTGTGACAGCAGAGTGGGGAATTGTAGCTGACAGCTTGGAGGTGGCCACGAGGACTTGCAAGGTGCCTGTATAGGATAAAAGAAGTCTGAGGCAAATCCCAAACTGAACATCTTTCACTGGGAGATTAGTTATCTAATCCCACCAAAGTGTTTGCTGAGCTGCACAGCTCAGGAGTGTCCAACTGGCACTGGCAGACAGCTGAGCTTCTTCCTTTGGCAACAGACGCAACAACTGTGTTGTCCACACATCAGAATCCACTAATAGGTGGTTACAAAAATACTGAAATGTCCAGATCAGTAAACAGTTAAGAACCCCTTAGACATGATTAATTTTGGGCAACTATTTTTCATGGGGAAAACTTGCTCCTGTTTCCAGGCTGTTGCTTAGCCTATTCAGACTGAATAACAGCTCCAGCAATCTATTTATTGGGCAAATTCAGATGCAGTTGCAAA
Source organism: Tichodroma muraria (assembly GCA_013390105.1). NCBI lineage: Eukaryota > Metazoa > Chordata > Aves > Passeriformes > Sittidae > Tichodroma > Tichodroma muraria. The sequence continues at coordinate 12,183 of WAAG01067288.1, forward strand.
GCTGAAATTTCTCAGCTTTTGAAAGTGTTTGAATTCAAACCTAAAGATTCTTAGGTAAATAAATAATAACATTAAAAATTATGTACATCTGGGATCAGGTAGCCAGGACAGTGTGCTAAGTCTCTTGCAGGTATTTGTTCTGACATGACTGAGAATCATGGAATCATTTAGATGGGAAAAGGCTCTTAAGATTACCATGTCTGTAGTTATGATGGTTAGATCCTATAGCGGGGGGGTCAGTGTGATAAAGACTTTTCCTATCACATGCAGATGCACCAGTCATCTGCTGAGGTGCAATTTCCTTTCTCTGCGGTGAACTAAACTATTTTTCCAGGTTTTTGAAACTTATGCTAGTATTTTTAAAACTCATTGCCAGTTATGGCAAAAGGCTTCAGTAATTGTCCCAAAACTCTGTATTTTATGCAATGAAGGTTGAGAAATGTGCAGCTGAATCCCATGAAGTTTTATGGCAGTAGTTTTTCAAGGCTGTATCTGTTCTTTTCTGGTTGTCTGGGGTTTTGGGGGCTTTTTGGTTTTGGTTTGGGGGTTTTTTGGGGTTTTTTGGTTTTTCAGTTGCTGTCATCTGGTGCAAGAAGCTTAATCTGTATATTTTTAGGTAACATCATATTTAATGGATGAATTATTTCTCTGTGTACACTGTAAAGTCAAAGTGATAAATGTAAACTTCTCCAGAGAGGTATGGAACTTCTGAGGCGTGGATGACAGTAGCTAGGGAACTGTGGGAAAGCTTAAGAATAATTGATTCAGACATTAGTCAGGTTTAAAGTAATCTTTTGCCTTCAGGTCGAGTTGCAGTTCACTTGATGCTTCCGACAGCATCTTACCGCGTGTATAAAAAAGGAGCAGGGATTTTTCTTTAAAATTGACTATGCTGATTTATAGTGAAAATACACCTCATGGTTTAACTGGTTTCTATGGGTTGTGCTAATGTAGCTATTTTGGATGTGCATGGGTGGATTTGAGAGGCCACTTGATGGACAGGGTAGAGGCGGTTTCCAAAGTTCTCCTTAGTTACACGTGTGATTACCACTAAGTTATTGTACAGTTCATCTGGTACCTTGCTACATTCTGACCTCTAAGGTAGCTGGGGGTTTGTTCAGACAACTAAGTATCTTCAGCAGAAGAAGAGGGGTTTCAACTTATGAGAAATAATCCAAATGTTGAGATTCAGATTCTTCTACAGGATGAATAATTGCTTGTAGATAAATGATCTTAGTTGTTCCCAAGCATCGTCCACAAAAACCTTCCTCCATCCAAACAGCAGCCACTCTAAATTATATCTCTTTTGTCCTCTGTCATTTCCATGACAGACTTCAGATGAAAACGTGAGTCAATAGACATGGCATAAATTTATATTGTTTGGTGGATTGCCATGGTGTAAAAGTCAGCACTCTACACAAGAGACTTTAAAAATCTCCTTGAATGAGATTTTTAGTAAATAAAATATATTTTTGTTACACTCAGGACTTAAATTGGAGAATTGTAGATTATCATCATCCTGATAACCCAGGCACAAAAGGCTGGCATAAGAGCAGTTCTTAAGTAGTTCTACTTGTGTTAGAACAAAGAAATAAGGGATTAGTGCAACTGTAAATTAAATATAAAATCTTCCTGTGCCATCAGCACCTGATGTTAAAGTTTATCTCAGAGTGGAATGTGTAATTTTGAAATATGCTTGTTCTAACAATCATTTTACAGAAATGGAGGATCACATTAGTGTTTTTCTGCAGAGGTAATTTCCTTTGTCTGACTTGATTTGAATTTTGACCTTTTAAGATTTTTAGTCTAAATCCATTTAAGATGCTTCTGAAGGGCTTAAAAGACAATGAGAAGTCAACAGCGTTCATATTTAAAATATATGAACTGTTCACAATGAAACAATTAATTCATGATAAAGCTCTATCTTCGGGGCTAGACAGTCCTCACTGTACAGCAAAGCAAAAATTAATGGATATTTGAGAAGAAAATCAAATTGGTCTCTGTCTTGTGCCTGTGCTATGTCTTGCCCAGCCATTTCTCACACTGGGGTTTTCAGTGTTGTGCTTCAGAATTGTTGTACATTCAAAATGGCTCGCATAATATGAAAATTTACATTGTTTATCAAGGAAATGGTTTTGTCCTGTTTCATCCTCCTGTTATTCACAATAATATTTTAGACTCCCCGCACTGGCTCTTTTCTTACCTTCTTTTATGTGCCATGTGAAGGTAATTTAAAGAGATGGAGAGCAAAGCTTTAGTTCTTTTGAGCTTCAGACCAAGTCTGATAGAGGATGGATTCTGTGATTTTGAAGCTGACCATATAATGCTTATAAATTGAAAATCTACCCATCTTCTTATATATTTCCAGTCAGTTGAATTTTTTGCATCAATTGTTGGTAGGTCAGGCTTTCACTAATTAGAACTGATTTAAGAGTGCATCTTAAGTAGCCTGTAGAGAACACATAGCCGAAGAAATTCACAGTAAAGTTTTCCAGTGTAGCATTTTCATGTTTTTGGTTTGGCAGTAATTTCAGAGGCTATGATGTCTTCACTGGTTGTACCAAAGTGACTATTACCCATCATATTGGTACATACAAACTCTTTGCACCAGTACCTGACTGCATCATTTCTCTTGTACCATTTACAGGGAATTGCCTGGATGGTCACTCAAAGTGTTGCAGTCCACAGCTTAATGACCAAGTGAACACCAGTGGCAAGTGGCATTCCTCAGGGGTCAGTACTGGAACTGGTGCTGTTTAAGGTCTTTGTTAACGACAGGGACAGGGGGGTCAACTGTGCCCTCAGCAAGTTTGCAGACAACACCAAGCTGTCAACACGCTGTGGTGCTGTCAACACGCTGGAGGGAAGGGATGCCATCCAGAGGGGCCTGGACAGGCTTGAGAGCTGGGCCCATGTGAACCTCATAGAACCATTGAATCATCAAGGTTAGGAGAGCCCTTTAAGATTGTCTGATATCAGCCCAGCACTACCACTGTAGCCACTAAAGCACATCACCCAGCGCCAGCCCCTGAAACGCCTCCAGGGATGGTGGCTCCAACTCTCTCCAGGCAAACTATTCCGATGCCTGACCACCCTAACGGGGAAAAAAACTTGTTCTGGTATCTAACCTGAATCTCCCCTGTCTCAGCTTAAGGCCATTTCCTCTGGTCCTCTTACTTCAGTCACTGTAGAAGAGACCAGCCCTCATCTAACCACAATCTCTTTTTGGGTAGTTGCAGACAGCGATGAGATGCCCCCTGACTCTCCTTGAGACTGAATAAACCCAGATCCCTCAGCCATTATTCATAAGATCTGTTTCCTAAACCATTCATGAGCCTTGTTGCCCTTGGCTGGACGTGCTCTAGCACCTCAATATCCTCTTCAAAGTGATGATCCTGGAACTGAACGCAGGATTCGAGGTGCAGTACAGTGCTGAGTACAGTGGGATGATCACTGCCCTGCTCCTGCTGGCCACAGTATTCCTGATACAGGCCAAGATGCCATTGGTCTGCTTGGCCACCTGGGCACACGCTGGCTCATATTGAGCCCACTGTCAACCAGCACACCCAAGTCCCTTTTTGCCAAGCAGCTCTTGAACCACTCCTGCCCCAGCCTGTAGCACTGCATGGAATTGCTGGGACACAGCATTTGGCCTTATTGAACCTCCTGAAGTTTTGTTCTCAGCCCATTGATCAGGTCTGTCCAGGTCTCTCTGCAAAGCTTTTCTACACTCAAGCAAATCAACACTCCCACCCAACTTGGTGTTGTCTGCAAATTTGCTGAGGGTGCACTCAATTCCCACATCCAGATCATCAACAGGGATGTTAACAGGCTGTGGAACGGGCTGCCCATAGAAACTGTGGATGCCCCATCCCTGGAAGTGTTCAGGGACAGTTTAGATAGGGCTCTGAGTAACCTGGTCTAGTGAAAGGTGTCCCTGCCCATGGAAGGCAGGGGTTGGAACTTGATCATCTTTAAGGTCCCTTTCAGATCACACTGTTCTATGATTCTTTGATTTTCTTCTGTGTTTCAGCTTGTGAAGCGATGGGTAGCTGCTCCTCTGCTTCCATCATATATGCTTCCATCATCGTGCAGGACAAAAATCAGAATTTTGTCTGGTAATAAACTGTATGCTAATTATAAATACGTTCTTCAGCAAAATAATAGGTCTTATAGAAACAGTGGTACCATAGTAGTATTATTATCACAGTAATAGAGCTTGAATAAATCCCCAGCCTTGAAGGAGTGTTATTTTTTTAACATTGCCAGCACTGCAAGATGCCAGCAAATGCAGATGCCTTTGCTTTTACTATGTGTACGTACCATGCTGATTTACAACTAAAGGATAAGGAAAACACAGTTTATTACTGCCGTGTTTCTATCTAATCTAGTCTCAAGTGCTTTTCCCATTTCATTGCACTGAATCTGCTTTTTTGCAACAAAATTTCCTCTCTGTTACGGATAGACAACAGAGAATAGATGAATGGCCTCAGTCACAGGAGGCTTTGGAGACATCTGGTTTTCCCTTGTATCATTTGTGTTCTGCTCTGTCAAAACTAGGACACAACTGGGGGAAGATGGCAGGGGAAGGAAACACGCTGTCCTGCCTGCAGTTGTGTATGCATGAATCAGCATGTTGGTTTGTGCTCATGGAGATGGATGCAGGATAATAAACCAAGTATGTCTTTGTTTACAGTTTTGTTTGAGAGAAAGCATGAGGCCCTCTCTGCAGAGCTGCCAATCTGGCTGGGCAGAATGGAGAAATTCATATCAGCATCAAGATGCTTAAAAGTGTTCATCAGCTTGTATTCATTGCAAACACCTGCAACTGAAATTCACATAACAGCAAAAGAAGCAAAAGTGATGATGTTAGAGCAGTGTGAAACCGAGCACTCCCGTGTTCTTGCAGTGGGACAGTCTGTATCCAGACACAAAGGACGTGTCTTTGAGAGGGATGTTCAGCTGATCTGTTTTCTATGTGTTTTCCGCCTCAAGAGTGAAAATGAATCAATGCCCTGGATGAGATGGCCTTTCCAGGGGAACTCAGCAAGGCAGAGCTGTGGAAGGGTGGAAAGGTGCACATCGGCACTGGCTGCACTGACAACCCCAAACTAAGGGCTCAGCATTTCTCATTTGATCAGGTGCTGCTCAAGTGCAAAGTGGAACTGCAAATCTTACAGGTTACTGCCATGAAGGAAGCATCAGGGTTTTACCAAGGTTTCAGGCATGCATTTTTCCAGTATTTAGGGGTAACCTCTCTCTTTTAAATATTTTGGAGCTTTGGATTTCCAGCTGTCCTGAAATTGGGTCTGGGACTTCACCATGATGCCCTGCTTTAAATGTTGTCGTTTCATCATGACATAGGGAAGATTTCTGCCCCAGGAGTGCTGGTGGGTTGGTTATCAGTGCTTATCACATTGCTGTTCAACTCTGAAGCATTGCAGGGTGGCTATTACTCCACCATCCACAACTTGTTCCCCATTTATTGCCCATTACAGGCATCTTCATTCTGGTTTACCTACTGTAAAGAGGGTCATATCCTTCACATAAGTGCTCAACTGATCTGGAAATGATAACCCAGGCAGATGTTCAGCTCTCTGTGATTTCTTCTTTGCAAGTAAATAACAGTGTTTGCATATCAATGAGTAGTGTCTGCTGAAGTCTTCTCTCCCAAAAGTATAGGGTTCTTCATCTCTAGCAGTTGATGTGGTGGCAGCTGAAAAGTTTCACTAGTTACACGTATGACATATTCCTTTAAACAAATGTTAATTAAAAAAATTACAACAAAAATAAAGTTGCCAATACGCCTTTAAAAAATGTTATGTTGTTGGTAGTCGGAGGAAAATACCTGATCTTATACCTAATCCTTGAAATATGGAATTCCCACATGGTCCTTGGAATAGAGACATATTTTCTTTGAGTAGCTCATTACAAGTGCTACCTTCTCCTAAACTATTTCACTGCATAGGAAGGAAAATACACACCTCTTTTCTTTATAACTTCACTTGACCGTGGCACGCTCCGTAGACATGGCTCATTACACCTGAAGTGTGCTGCGTGTAGTTGGTTCAGCAGTGGTGTAACTTCCATCTGACCTTAAATCCTTCTGTGCAGCATCTTTAGCTCAAAGTCCTGCTGCTGCAGCTGGTTTTGCACTGTGTGATATTCCTGTGAATTGATCTTGTTGGCTTTGGTATCACCACTTGTGTAGTAAAGACTGGTTGCTTGAAAGAGATCTGTAAATACAAGGCAAGTATTTAAATTTAGGAATGTTCTGCTGATTACTCTTCCTAAGACCAAGCTTGAGAAAAAAATATGTTTCTGAATGTAGAACTTTGCTCAAAGATCTTGATAAATGAACAGGGATTAAGTTTTTTTTATCTTACTTGTACATTGGCCAGCTTTTATTAAGACATTACTTGCCATGTTTTATATTGCAATGTCAGCTATTGCCCTGAAAATTCTTTAATAAAAAGGTGTTTTGTTGATTTTCAGGTGTTCAAACGAAACCGTATTCAAAAAGGAAGATTTATTTTGGGCATACAATTTCTGCCCCACTCCGTACTCTTGGACAGCACTTCTAGGCCTTATTTTGTATTTGGTTTTCTTTGCACCTGGTAAGAAAATACTTGTTTCCTCATATAAGTTTAAAATGTCAAATAGTGAAGCTACATGTTAAATTTATTTTTGAATCCAGCCATTAAAGTCAGATTGATCTTTTTATTCCTGATTCTTAGGGATGGGTCCTATGCCCTGGACTGTCAATTCTGAAATTTATCCACTTTGGGCTAGAAGTACAGGGAACGCGTGTTCTTCTGGAGTCAACTGGGTTTTCAATGTGCTCGTGTCACTGACATTTCTGCATACAGCTGAATATCTGACATACTATGGTAAGTAGTAGTATGTGTCCATATGTGCAGTACTGCCATTGGCACAGAGATTTTCTCTGGATTCTGGGTCCCTCCACTGGTTTTGCTATGAAATGTCAAAGCAGTGTTCTCAACCCACTGTGGTTTCATCAGAATAGAGATCTGATCCTGCTTGGATCATAGAGTTTGAACTGGATTTCATAAGAAACATTTATTTATTTATTTCCTTAACTGAGAACCTAGACATTTGATTAAAACAGAGAAGCTGGGGAAAAAAACACTTTTGTTTTCGTGAAATAATGCTGACTCCCACTTAAGGTGACAGCATCTGCGGTCTTCCAGTTTATGGTGACATCCAAGGCCAGGATCAGATGGTACTTGCAGAAATACAGCTGTTGATGAAGTGCTGTCTGTGAGAGCCTGTGGAGTGTTTGTAAGGTTACTGCTCAGCCACTCCTGCACGAGTCATTTAAATCACATTAATCTGCCAGGGAGTTGATGTGACCTTCACATCCTTACTAGTGCAGAGCCTTTCAGCTCTACTTGTTATTCCTTTGAGCCATCAGTGTAGCAACACTAGGTAAATGTTGGTCCTTTGGTACCTGCTCTGCCCCTCTAGGTATGGTGGGTTGTGGGCAGGAGCAAGCTCTTTCTCAATATTAATTGTCACCACAAAGCACTTTTAAATAATAATTAGGTGTAAAAGTCACAAACATTATTTTAATCCTGACTCATTTCTTTTGCTAGAGCTTTTCATTTTGAGGACTTGTCTTAGTGTGTCCTTCACTGTCGAGGCAAGCCAAGAAAGCTCTTTTCTTTCATGCCTGCTCTTTTTCGTTTGGGCATGTGATTGTCTAATCGCTGTTTATTTTAAGAGCAGAGCGACTTGCTCAGAAAGGATGTGTATTATCTTTCACGTGAATTGGAATTGCCTTTGCCAATTTACTTTGCTGAGGAATGGGGCAATAAAGAGTCCTTCTCCTACACCCACAGCTCATTGTAACTGACTGTGACAATGGTTTTACATTGCAGGAGCCTTCTTCCTCTACGCAGGGTTTGCTGCCTTGGGACTGGTTTTCATCTACGGCTGCCTTCCTGAGACTAAAGGGAAAAAACTGGAGGAAATTGAATCTTTGTTTGAAAGCAGGCTATGTACATGTGGTATGTCGGATTCTGATGAAGGGAGGTATATTGAGTATATTCGGGTGAAGGGAAGTAATTACCATCTTTCTGACAATGATGCTTCTGATGTGGAATAATTTTCAGCTGCTGATGTATTTAATCATTTAAAAGCCTTCTGGGGGAAAAGCAGCTCTCTGATGACCTCACTGCCCTGCTTCTGGTCTGGTTCTCCTTTCTACTGTGTATTTTAAAATGCCTTCATGTTCAAAAATGCTCCATTTGGGAGGAAATTCAATATGCTAGCATTTTCTTGATAACTAAAAGCAATGGCTTCCAAAAGAGATTGAATTCCACAATTATGTGACTTTACCAAGTGTGTGTGACACTGCTCCATCCCCAGATGTCTAGTAGGGTGCACTGTACCAGATGAATACAGAAGGCTATCCTAGATGGTCAGGGGCTGTCCTTATCTCCAGTACTCGCAAAACCTGAGATAATCGAGTGGCTGATGAGAAAGCAGCTGACAGCTGTCGGATCCCCATCCCATAGGAGCCAAGGAAGAAGCTCTGCTGTGCAGTGTAACAAAGGATGAACGCCTAAGCTGCTGTAACTGTAATCATTTAAAAGGTTTAACTGATCAGGAAAATACAAATACCTGCTGTATCCATCAGAGGGACATTTCCCAAATTTACCCAAAGAGAATTTCCATTATTTGTTTGAGATAACAAGTAGAGAGCCATGCTCACGTGGATGGGGGTTCACTAGGGTGCTGTGTGTCTGTGCTACACTGGGTTATCCACCCACTGCTGCTCCTGAGTACACGCTGCAGTTGGGGGTTTATGTTTGTGAGAAAAACTGGCAAAATTAATTACTGACAGCAGGAGAACAGAGCTCAGTACGTGGCCGCACGTACAAATGTACTGGTATATATTGCTAGGTACAACATAGAGGCTTCAGTTTAAAAAAAATTATATTTGTTTTCCTTTTTAACATTTGAACATACTGGTTTGTGCCTAGTTTTGAATGCAAAAATACCATTAGCTAAAAGAGAAGGAGGGGAGAGGGTTTGTGCTGCTAAATGCACAGTGGTCATCCCTCCTGCGCCTTTTGCTTGTGAATAATTGTTGCCTTCAGTTTATCTCCATATGTGCAGAGTAAATGACTCCCAGCACATTTTTCTTTAAATTTCCTCAGTCAATTGGTGTCTTGCTGGATCTAAAGAGAAATATTAGCCATGGGCAGAAGCCTGCGTCTCATATTAATTGCCTTACTGAAGCATTGCAAACTTGTCAAGAAAATGTCAAGCACAAAACTTGGCTGCCTTTAGCATGGTAATGAAAATATGAATGGTATTTTATTTGCCTGCCATAATTGCTTGCCTTGGCAAATTGAATTTTATGCAGCTACATAAAAATATTATGGTTTTTTTTTCTTTGTCCTGTCCTCGCTGCTTTAAGTCTTCGAAGATACGAGTTTGAAAGCATCAACTATTCAAATTCTTATCTTTGAAACATTTGCTTCAGGAAAGAATGTGGAAAAATTCCTCTGCCTGTGGGCTGACACCCATTTATTTGGTAAAAATTACTTTTCTTTTTCATTGTGTAAAGATTAAAAAAGTCATTAGGTTCATTAGCTTTTATAGATTTGGTTTGTGGGTTTTTCTTGGGTTGAAAAATATTTTTAATGGTGGATTGCTATCAAAACCAAGCCTGGACATTTGTTACTAAATTGTTTTTATTGGATAACATGAGGTTTTGTTTTTGTAAAGAAGTCTGACGTTATCTAATCTTCTGTGGGGGGAGTTCTTATTCTGCGATTATTGACCTTCAGGGATTGGGTGTATTTTGGTTTCTCTTCTTTTTTCTTCTTTGTTAATCAGAAAAGTATTTTTGGAAAGAAAACATTTAAAGGAATCCTTCTGTGACTTGACTGGAGCTAAAAGGGAAAAACATAGTAGACAGAGGGAATTTAAAATGAATCTTTGCAAAGAGCAGCTGGACCTTGAACGTCTCCTGTGCGGTGAGAGGGCTGGATTCTCATGCCTTCTATCTTGCCTCCCTTTTAAGCGCACAATATTTTATGCTTGAAAGCACCAGCTGTAGAAAATGCCGAGATCTCCAGATCTCTCTATTGTAAATGCTGAGGTCCTCAGACCCCTCTACAAATGCCCCCACTGCGGGATGTCTGTTCAGCTGTCACCTCTTTGAAGCCTTCACTGAAGGTGCACTACGTGAAATGAGAAAAAGAGATACTTGGCACAGAGAAGAATGAAATCGTTTCGAGGAGAAATTAACTTCCTTCTGAAACCAAAAAATTGTGTTTGAAGACCCGTATTGGAAGGAGTTTTGTTACCTAGAGCGGTGTGTGAATCGGTGTGTAACAGCCCACCTTATGCAGCTGATAGGTTTAAGTGGGTATTTACTGGCTTCTGGGGATGGGGCTTAGGGTTCTGACGGCCCCAAAAGCACGAGCCCACACTCACCTTCACACCTGTGAAGGAACATCCCTTTGTTGGTGTTTTGCTGGAGCGGGAGCGAGGCGGGGCCCGGTCCCGTGTCAGCGCTGACCTCGCGCTCGTGTCCAGGGCAGAGGGAACGCTGCAGGGATCGGGCATAACTGAGGCGGGGTCGCTGGGAAGGTCACTGGCGCGGGGTCAGCAGCCTCTTCTGTTTTGCAGGCAGTGCTGGGGCTTTTTAGCAGCAGCGGACCGTCTCCCTCTGCCAGCCTTGTTTCACGGACCTTCCCAAAGGGGCCTCAGTGGCGTGCAGCACTGGGCTCATTTTCTCACGCAGGTTCAGTCTTGCTGCAGACGGTTTTCTGAAGGTTTGTACCCCCTGTCCTTCCTCACGAGACACGCGATCGGAGCACGCATTTTATTCCTCGCTGCTACTGGCTGTGAGGGAACAAAATGAATCGGCTTCCTTGTTGTCCCTCCCTGTTCTGTGCCCACGGAGAGCAGGGTTTAAGTCTTCCTTTCAGGGTTTCTTCACACCAAGACAGCATTCCATACCTTACAAACACTGAGCGTAGTACCAAGCATCATGTGTATTAAAAATGAGATCAGACACTTCAAATTAATCTTATGCTGTTAGGGTTTTATTTTTAGAATCTGTGAACATTTAGAGTTTATGAAGAAATTAGAAATATGTTTCTATTTTGCAAATATTTTTTATATTTATGAGTATTTTAAGTTTTAAGAGATTTTTGCTAAAGGTAAACTTAGTAACATTCCAGATAAAAGAATAAAAATACAGTGTAACTGAGTAATTTCTTACTGCAAGATTTTCATTTATGAAGTAGCATAAATAATAAGTCTAAGCACAATGTTCATTTATTGAAAGATTTTTGCAGAAAATGTGAAATTGTTTCTTTACAAGGACTGCACACTTAATTCAGGTATTCTGTGCATCAGGAGTGCTGGAGTAATACTGCTGGTAGAGTTGGGCATATTGATTATATACAACAATTTGAGATATTTTATTTCTGAATTATCTACCGACTCTACATGTTGTGAGCTAACACCAACTATAAAAGAAACAAGTCCTGATGCATTTTTAATATTTTTACATTTAATTCATGTTAATTTGCATATAATAATTTGTTCACCATGCTAAGTAATTTGAGATGATTTGGCACTTTTTTCTTCCCCTTTTCACTTTGTTGATCAAAATAATCTTTTAACAAGAGAACCAAACCTGCTTTGAAAATAGATTGAGTCAAAGCAAGGCCCAGGAGTCATTTGGAGGGCTGGAATTGCATTGCTGTGTGGGCATCTTGGATCGGTCACTCTTGTAGACGTTTCCTTGGGAGGTGCAGTGACAATGCTGGCAGAAATCATGGGACGAGAAAGAGTAAATCACAAAGGACCTTGTTGCAACAATAATTTATTTTTGAATGGGTTGATAATGCCACATTTCACTCGTATAGGACTTAGGATTGGGAGGGGAGAAGAAGGAAATGGTGCATTGAAAACACCACAAAGTTTCAGTAGAGATGGGTGTTGTAGCCAGCAGGACCAGTCTCTGACTTGTCTCTCTTGTGGGGTGAGGATGATGGGGCGAGGGACTGTGCTTGGTCCTGTGGGTAGGAATGGAGAGGCTGTCAGGGGAAGAAGCACTCTAGCGTTGCTCTCCCATGCCTGTGTGGAGGTGAGGACGTGGCAGCGGAGTTGGCAAAGCTAGTACATTTTTCCTCGGTGAAATCTCTTTTGCCATTCATAGTCACTTGGGCTGAGTACTGGGGAGAAGTTTTGACCTTCAGGGGCTGCTGCAGGCCCTGAGCAGGGGTCTTGCCTTAGGCCATGGGAGTACTGGGTGCAGTCCCACAGGCATTCAGTGGGCAAGGAAAAGACAGACCCTGTACTTCTGGCTTTTTACCCAGCTTTCTACTTCTCCTTGATGTTATTCTAACATGGTCATCTTGAAGTTTTACATGCATAAGGGGCTTCGTTGGCTGAACATCACTAGTGCAAAAGAGGCAGAATCTTTACAGCAGAGAATGATCTCGGGGTAGAAATCAAGGCAGAAGAGACAGTTCTGCAAAGCACTTTAAAGAGTAAGATATGCGTGCACTTTTTTTATGAGAGAATCAAGCTAACCAAACCCATTCCTCTACATTGGGAAGAAAATCAAGCTTTGTGTACCAGGCCAGAAGCAGATAATGCCACAATATGTGCTTTATGGCAAAATGTGTTTTTATTGCGGGTAACATTTACAGCTTACATGTAGCTGCTGCCTATAAAGTGACTCAATTGTTCTCTGGATTTTAACAAGTCATACTTTTGTGCAAAAATCTTAGTGGTTTTCTATCAATCTTCATCACCTTGTGTACAGTACAGTTAAGCATAATCCACAAGTGGTCTAGATTGTGGCAGTGTTACAAATGTCAGCACAGTAAAATTTTAGGTGAACATTGTTAAAGAAATATTGTTGTTTGTGATACTGGGGGTTAAAATTCCTCAAAGGCAACTATATATAGATTTTAAAAGTCTGAAAAAAAAAAGGCAGTTCTTATCTATTTTGTGTATGTTTTCATATAGAGAAGGAGTTTTTTATGTGCCAATAACCATCACTGTAGTGTTTTGTAAATGGGTGTTAATAGTGTTGCAGAGTTCTGTATATGAGAATATACTTTAGCCACAATGACCTGTTAGTGTGAACCAGCGGCATGTTTTTAATCTTAATCACACCTCTCATCAGAGGTGCTCACTCGTTGGCTTCAGTAGAGCTCACTCATGCCAGGGGAAGTTTGACAAGAGTCAGGCCTCAAGAATACAGACTTCATCTAAATCCCTGCTTTCTTCACATTGTCTCTAGACAGTATGTTACATGTGAATGATCTGGCACATGTAATTTTAAAGCTTCAATTCCAGTTCAGTTACACTCCTTGATTTTGTTGAGAAAAATTTTGTCAGAATTTGCTTTGGCCTTTCATCACATTTATATAAATAAGGAGCATACTGATGAATTATGAAAATTGTCCACCTATTTCTAAAGGAACCATCTGTTTCTGAAATGTTAGAATAAAGGCAAATTTCTCTTGCTGCCTTAAACATTACATAGACTTTGGAGAGGACTGAATGTATGACCATCGTCGTGACTTCTGCAGGAGAAGCTTCACGGATCCTCAGCAGGTGTGAAACGAGATGGTTTCATGGTGCTGGGATGCTGCGTGACGCTGCGGGCCCTGCCGAGTGCACGCCTGCCATCTGCTTGATTTCAGGTGTTCCAACAGTGCCCATGAAACCGATAGGATTATTCATGTGCTTGATATTCTCCATGTGCTCAGTGTCCCGCTGGTCCGGGACATCGCTGGGAAGTGGCACAAGTCACCTCTCTGCTTTCCATTGTGAATCTCACTCTTCTACAAAATGGTTAACCGGATCTTTGTGTGACAGATGCCATGTAGAATATTTGAGACATTATTGGGGACCAAGTTGATAGTAATAATTCCATGCTGAATAATGTGCACGTGGTGCCGTCAGGCACACTGTAATCCCTGGACACGGGTTATGGTATTCAGTACAAAACAGGTTTTGGCAAAACAATTTGCTGGGTTGTCCAAGTGATTTCTTAACCATGTCAAACATGTGCCATTTCCATTTCCAACCGGTCAAGCCTATAATGTATGAAAGTGTTGTACATTTTCTGAAACTTAAGTGATGTAAAATTATTTAATTGACTTATGATTGCTTTAATGAAGTTTGGTCTTTACATAAAAATAAATATCTTCAAAGAATTGTCAGTGCCAGAAATGTAAATGAACAAAATAAAAGGTGAGATACTTAATTACAGAATTTTTCTCAAGGTTTCATTTGTTTGAGTAATCGGATCACCTTTTGGAGTAACAGTTTCTCATCACTCAGCAAAATAGCTCAGATGGCCATGGGGTTGCCTGAAATAAGGGAAGGGTAAGAATAGCTTTGAATATGATCTTAATATGATGTTTTTCAAATCAGAGAATGGTTCTGCGGCACCAGGTAAGCGTCCCTTCCTTTCTGGAGTATTTGTTTGAAGAGCTGAATGCAGCTATGCAGAGCTGCCAACTCCAATGTACCACCATGGGTTTGCAATCTCCTCTGCCCTAAAAGACTGGTTTCCTTACAGCAATTTACACAGTCAGACTTGATTATGGACTGGGAAAAGAGCAGGAGTTGCTGTTTTCCAATGGGGAACTGTCCTAATTCTGTGTGTTTTATTAAGAAATTTGTTTGAATCGGTTTGATGGCTAAAAAAAAGCAGCATGACCGTGACTGTGCTGTGCTGGGGCTGCCCCGGCTGCGCTCCCCAGTGCGACAGAGGAATCACAGCCACGGGAACAAATGGCAAATGGTTCTGTTACATCCACCCAGCACAGGTACCACGATTGAATCCTGGTGAGATCCAGAGCTGGCTCTGACAGAGCTGTAGCCTTTAGGTCCAGGATGCAGAGAGATCACAGCCAATGGGGGGAAGCTGGCAGTGGGAGACTGCTTGGCAATCCTGTATCTGTGGCAGTGCATATCTCCAAGAGGGGAGTGAGGCAGCTCATCATTGTGCACTGACAGCTTCTCTTTCTAGGTTTCTGGCTGATAGTGCTTGTAAAGGTGATGAGTGACTGCAGTTCATATTACTTGTCACCAAAACTACATGGCAGCTTTGTGGGATAATGAAAATCTGGTGGCTGTGCTGTTAAACACTCCATTTTTTTGCCTTCTGCCATTTCTCTCTGCTCCAGCTACTGTTACAAAGCAACTACTGATGGATTGATTTTTGCCAAATGCATTCTCCCTTCTGTAGAATTGAACTGCAGGTAGTTACAGTAGTTGCTCCAAATCTTAGTGAGCGTTTTCAGGATCAGGGCTGAGTGATGCCCCATCTGAACTAAAGTCACCCATACAGTGCTGTGTGGCCTTTGCTTTGTGCAGGGCACAAAGTGCTTCTTTCAAGGTTCCTACAGTTTGTGGGAAGTAAGTGGGGAACTTAAAGGTAAGCTTAAAAAAAAAAGTCCTTTTTCTCTAATCCCAGTGGTCACCTGCTGAGTTGCTCTGGGCTGGTTGAAGAGACCTGTTGCTGATTGTCCCCTGAGCTGGTGTCCCTCCAGTCACCCCTCACCCACACAGAGCTCCCTGCACAAACACACTCGGGCGCTTCAGCTGCTGCAGTTTCACTTCCACTTGACCCAAAATGAATGGCATCTCAGCTCTTCTCCTGGTGGACAGTCTAACACATTCCGCCCATCAAGCAACCAGCTGAACTCTGTGGGAACCAGTCACACACACTTGCCACCAGCAGTTCCCAGTCTCATCCTGGGGCTGTTTGTTAGCTGGTCTCCAGGACAGGTTTTCACTCGCTTGTTTAACATATATTACCTACCCAGTACCTGCATGTGTGTATGTGATTGAGAAGCTCTGCATGGACCTGAGGTTTGGAAAGCTTTTGCCTTTTGAGGGTTAACTGCAGAACTACCAGGAATATTTTCTGCATCTTGATTTTTGGCGGAAAAAAATGGAGAGCTGCGTGAGTTTAATTTGGTTGGATACTTTTATAGGAGATGTTGGGATCTGGGTTTCAGGAGGATACAAGGATCCATCTGTTTTTCTGATGTGTGAAACCTTTGCCTTAGCTAGCACACTCTGATTTTGGGTGCTGTGATATCCCATGAAAGCTCAGATAGAATCCTGAATGCCAAACAGAAAAGGAGGGGGTCGTACATGGAGCAGTAAGATATATTGTACGAAGGAAGAAGAGAAGCATGCATCCAAAATGACCTACCCACACAGTAACACTGGCACCACACCGAGGGGTACTTAGTGCCTTTTATTGCAGGTAGAAAGGGGCAGGGAAATGAAAGGCTTCCAAACCAGCCCTGTTCTTCAGAAGATCAGAATACACAGATCCTTACAAAGGTGCAGGAGTTATGCACAGTGTAAGGAGTGTAGAAGCTGCAGTGCACTGGTGCCAAGGGAGTACATCCCTTGAGGGGACGCAGGTGTGAGAAGGGAAAATAAAGGCCCCCCACTCTCACAAAAGCAGCGAATCACATGTCCATCCCCATTGGAAAGCGAGTTACTTACATATCATTAAAGGTGGAGAAAAGGAGAGGTGGGGAAGGTCCATGCCTGAAGGATCAGTGAGAGTTTGGGGGGCCATCAGGGAGGTGGTTTGAGATACGTGAACAGTTTGAGGGCAGAGGGGGCTGGATTAGCTAAACTTCGTAATCAAGGTGATATGTGGAACTGAGACTGGATCAGGTTGCCATGGCAACATGAGCAGGAAAAACACAAAGCAAATCCTGAGCTGAGGCTGGGGGAAGGAAGTAGGGCATAAGGTGTGGAGGACAGTTACTGAAGAGTGAGTGTGGGGACATAGTGTCTCTGCCACACTGCTACATGATGTCAGAGGACAGTGTCAAGCTGTCCTGGGTAGAGGGGGGCAAAGTCAGAAGGCAGCACTGGGCTGAGGATGCAGCTGATTCAAGATCTCTCTAAAAAATAGGGCTTTTTTTTCCGGGACTTTGATGCACAGGCTTAGTCTTCAATTTTTAATATTTTTTTTTACACTTCTTGAGTGCTGCAGTGCACTTTGTCAATTGCCTAATCTATCAAAACCATGAATATAGAGAGAATTAGTCCCAATTTCCATGGCCAGCTCTCTGTTCCCAGCTGCATCCACCAGTTCTTGCATGGTGACAAGGCACAAAAACAGGGTGAGCCAAGCCCTACTCTGCTGGCAGATCCTGCCCTTCTCCTTAACATGTGGCATTTTCAGCCTTCCCAGCCCTGCAGCTTTTCCTTCTCAAAACCATTTCCACAGCTGAGGCTGGTGAGACCCTGTGTCCCCATCCAGCTGTCACCAAATCCCACATACAGATTTTCCACCTGAAGCCTTCACTCAGAGTCACTCAGCATAGCTGTAGTTGCAAAGGGGAGGCTGTTGGCAGTCAGGTAAGGAGCTGTCCTGCAAGTGCCAGATGACTTCTCCGTCGCTAAAGTGGCAGTTGTGGCCTGCAGCAGGTGGCCGGGTCCCCACTGGGAAATGTTGCCTTGGAATAAGTATTGCCATGAAATTGGTACTTGTTTTAATATATTCATGGTGAGATGGCATCAAAACTGTCTGACTGCTCCCAGTAAGCTCCATCTTTGTCCAGAATGTCTGATCAGACCGTGTGATTGTCACAAGATGTGACTGCAGTCAGTCTCGTGCTGTGTGGCTTCTCCTGTGGTCTCCCTGGTGTTTGAGGTACCCATAACCTGCAGGTTGGCTGAGGGGGTGAGGGAGAGGCAGATGGAGCTTTGGAACATGCAGCTTTGGAACTAAGCTGGGGCTGGTGGCCCCACTGCTCTCCTCTCAGGGGCTGCTAAAAGTGATGGGAAAAAAGTCAAGAGCAAACAAAGTTTTTGTAAGCTGGGTGAAGACTAACTGCCCCCCCCGCCTGGTACCAGATGAAATGGCTTTTCTCTATATATGTCAAGTTTCCTTGTGGCTGATGGGATTTACAGGGATACACTGGGGCATTGGGAGCCCCACAGTCCCTGGTGGGAGTGTTGAGTGCCCATAGTTAGTGCAGCCCAAGGCTGCAGGGCTGCTGGAGGCTCTGGGCATTCAGGGATGAGCTGGTGTTGAGGGGAAACACAGCTGCTCTTCATTACTGCACAGAAATGTGGGTGAGGAGAGGGAAGAGATGGGAGTTGTGCTATGAGGAGGTGGAGCAGGGCAGGGCAGCAGCAGCACCCAGCCTCCCTCCCCATATACCTACAGCTCCTCTTCCTCCAGCCCCAGGCCCCTGCCTTGCTCTCAGCACTGGGAGGAAATGGCTCAGGCAATGGCTGCCTCCATCTGCAGCAGCTGCTGTGAGCAGGCACAGCTTCCCTGTGCTCCCCTACCCGGCAGGGCTTATTCCCCCAGCCCCAGGCTGGGTGTCTGGTGATAGCAGCTGGCCATGGCCCAAAGTACCCTGCTCCAGCTGGCCCTGCTATGAGTGGGGCTTGCACTGGGCAAGCTTGGAGATCCCTGCCAGCTTCAGCTGGTTTGGGGTTCTCCAAAAATTCATTTGTTTGCAGGGAGTGCAGTTTCTCTGGAGAGCAAAGCTCCTTACAGACCTCCTGTTTCCCAGTAATGACTCCAGCCCAGCAAATGAAATAAATCTTCTGCAATAAGACATATTGGTTTGTCCTGTGATCAGCCACAGCTCTGGGTCATCGGGCCAGGCCAGCACCCATGTGCTGAGTGTGACACACTGGCAGTAAATCACAGCACTGTCTCTGCAAACGGGCACAAATGGTTGATTTGGACATATTTTCTCCCAGCTCTATTAAATAATTCAACAGGCCTTTTCCTGCCTCCTGCTTTATCTTGACTCACTCACTGTCCACCCGTCTGTGTTTGGGCCCAGGATCCCCCATCACCTCACACAGAGCTGGTGTATCAGCAGCCTCTGCAGCCGTGTGCTGTGTGAGAGCTCACCGTGAGCTGGTCCTGTCGGCTTGCACATCCAGAGGGCTGTGGCACCCGGAGCAAGCACCGTCAGCGTGTGGAGTCACCGCAGTAGGGTTGGAGAGGGGGCAAGCATTCAGTATTCAGCTCAGAGAGTCAGGAGACCTGGCTCGAGTTCCACATCACCAGCCCTGGAGAAGCAAGCTCTGATTTGGGTGACTGGGACTGTCACCTCTAACCCGTCAGAGGCTGTCAGGGAGAAGAGGCTGAAGAAGCGCTGCAGAAAGGTCGTTGACTTTCTTGAGGACAAATTAGGCACTGGATGCAGAGAGTTAAATATTTTTTCCAGGAAACCTCATCCTCCCTCAATCTCCTATCTGCTAAAACCCATAAAAAGACAATTCACAGTTTCTACCAGAGAAATAATTACTTGTATGAAGACTTTAGACTCTCATTTCCTTTAACGATAATCCTTCATTAAAACTAAATAAGAATTTCTACAAAGTTTGTGGAGGCTCTTGGCAGAACATCCAGCAAACTGCCCATTAACGACCAAAAGTTTTTTGGTGCTTGCCCAGAAAAGCTTACCCTGCAGGTTACTGTAATTAGAGCTGATTTTAGAGAGAAATAAAGTTACAAGCTACATTAAAACATTATTAAAACTGATTCTGACTGAAGCTTATGGTAGTATTTTCAGTAAGAGTTTTTCAATCTGTGTTTAGAAGCATTTGACTGCCACTGATAAACTAATGCTCCTGTTTTTTGGTTAATTACAGGTGCCCTTCTGTACTTTTCCCCAACGAAACTCTACTTATAATTGAGGCTTACCAAATAGTTTAAAACACGTGTATTTCCATGGCCTCCCTGGAGGCTCAGCATGCTGCCAGGAAGAATGGCATGGATGAAAAAGGGTCTCTTTTTCTGCCTAAGTTGTTGCCTCAGAGAAAGCTGGTGGTGCCTGAATGCATTTAGTGAGATGACAATCATTACTGTAGGCTAAGAATATTGATGGATTAATAGCAGCAGCTGCTGAATTACCAGCTGAAGAAAGCGCAGTTTGAGGTTACTACTTCCTATTAAAACAAACTAAGCTCTTCCCTGAAGTCACAAAAATATCAGGGGAAAGAAGGCACCTAAGCAGAGGGGCAGACTGGTGATGAGCTAAAGAGAAAGCATGAGTCTCTTTTAATGCAATAATAATAATATAAATACTTTAAAGTACTTCTCTAATGGCTAAAAAGAGCACACAGCCTTATTTGTCATCATTGTCAGCACGCAAACCACTACAAAGATGGTTATCCTTCTTCTGATTGCTTTGCAATTACAGGTAAAAACGGGAATGTAATTTGAACTTATATACTCTCATCCAAAGGCTTTGGAACACTATTATCAACAGAGATTGATATCCCAAGTGGTGAATTTTTGCATCAGAGACATGTATGCAGCTCTTATGTGCAGCCAGTCAGAGGGTGAGTTTCTGGCACTGAGCAGTGGAATTTCAGTGCAGTCCAGGCTGAAACTGGACAGATTCTGAGAGCTTCTATATCAGTGGCTGAAGTAAAAATAAGCAATACCCACTGAGTGGCTTTAAATGATGATAAATATGAGCAATAACTTAATACACCCCCCACACACATACATCCAGATGGTGCAACTGTCCCTCTATTCCCACCTGCGTTCCAACCTGAATTCCTTGTCCCATAGGTTCATAGGCAGACTGGGAAGCTGTCTGCTCGGAGGCCAGCTCTGCAGATCTGGAGTACCTGCCTGAATGTGGCTAACTTGCTTCAGTGTAAATTAAAACCATGGTTTAAAAGTCCCAGCAACAATTCCACCATCAGAGAAATCAGGAGCAGAACTTCCACTTCAAGTTAATGACAGTTCATCTCTGTTTGGGGCACCAGCACCTCTCTAACCCAGACACCAAAGAACTCTTTGGCCATGAGGCAATTTTACATCTGCTGGGGTAATAAAACCCCTCCAGTCTAAACCATACAGTGCTGGAGCTTTCAGCTATAACTTGCCACTCTCTGGCCTCTGCCATGGTGTATTGCAGGCTGGCAGGCCAAGTGCCTTGGGGACACATCAGCTGTGGGGGGAGGCGGGGAGCTGGATGCACATCACTGGAATGACTGGGGGGTACACTCCAGGTGTGAGGGGCTGTTGGGAAAACAACACTCAAATTAGCATGGGCTGCTGCAGCACAATCTGAATTGACTTTGTCATACTGAGTGAAAAACTGTGCTTTAGAAACCACTGGTAACAGCTGAGCTTTCAGCAAATCATAGCTGTTATTCAAATAAATTATATCTCCTGTGAAGAAGATGAATATTGCAGCTTAAAAAAATTACTAGGGAGTGTGCTTTGACAATAAATTGAGGCAACCTAAAAAAGAAAATCTGCTTATGTCAAGCCTTAGGAAGTGGGCAGCAAATTGGCTAAGTGATAGTTACACAGTTCAGAAGTCTGGCTGTGCAAGCCACTTCCTTTGTATGCAATTTATACATATAAAAGACAATGCTATTTTCTTCCAAGTACAGAAAAGTCCACTGTTTTTAAAAATAGCACAGCCATAAACCTGCGAACTGTTGAGCAATGTAGACCTTCTTTCAGAAGCATCAAAAATAAAATGCAGCAGCAAAAACAGCAACTAGTTTGATGATGAGAACAGAGACAAAGAATAGTGACAAATCTCATACAGGCTGGGTGACACTCACCCCTTCTCCAAAATGTAGAAAAAAGCCCTGACCTGGTGGGAGCAGGGGCAGTGAACCTTTTAACAGCAGACTCCAAGGGGAACGCACAACATGTTAACCTTATAGAGGCAAATCTCCCGTTCTGTTTAAGTCTCAAGCATTGCTTTTGCCCAAGCCCAGTCTGTGAAGAAGAGGAACCCTGCATGGAGCTAATGCTAGCACAGGCATTTATACATATACACAGGTATGTGTATATACACACACAGAGGTTTCGTATATGTGTATGGATCTAAGTAGATGTTAGTAACACTGAATCTCCCCGACACCTTTACCAGGAACTTTATAGAAGGCAAGAATATAACCTAGAAACAACATCATCAGAAACTTTTATTTGTTGTGATTTGTAGCTGCACATAAATACTGAAGAGACAAGTAATTCAGTTTTTCAATTTGCAGACAATACAGAAACGTGAAAGGATTTTTTTTTAAATTAACAGCCAAAAAATGAATGAATGGATCTGCTGTGGAAGGAAAATTGAGCATTTAAAAAAATATATAATAAATTAGCTCTTTAAATTACATTTTATTCTACATGTGCAGATGTACATTTGCTGTTATTTCCCATTTTTGTGTTTAGTACGAACACATGAAAAAGGCAAGTTTTTCTGATAAAATGGGTGAGAATCAAACAATGGCTCTGAACTCAGAGCCACAGTAAATATGTTTTAAAATAGAACAACTATACAATAGAACAACAATAGATCTTCCTATTACCTTAAAAGAAACCTAGTCAATTCTAAACTACAGAATCCTATGGATATACGGTGAGGAAACCAATATAATTCCTAACATTTGTATTTACTAGGCCATTGTAAAATCCTTTGTTAATAGTTGGGTATCTGTGGAAACCCATACTTTGAGATAGCAGTAGGTAGACAGAAGTCCATAATTATTGATAGTTAAAGCAAACAAACAGTAAAAATACCTTTTGCCTAACTGTGCTAGAAAACTCAAAATATGCCTGCTGAACGAAATACACTGAGAACGGGACAAAACTGTTGTGTTCCTTACGTGCCATTATAGTCGATCACTGCTTGTCTCTCTCCTTCATTTTATCAATGTAGTTCAACACCTCTAGAGTCCTCCTGCCAGCCAAACTCAGGTACTCGGCCTCCGAAGAGAAGACGTCTGTCCCGGTCGCGCTGCTGGTGCCCGCGGGCTGCAGCACCTCCCGCACTGGCCGTTCGTGCTCTGCTGCGGTGCCGGCGGTGCCGGGAGGAGGGACCCCGCCTGGGCTGCGGGCAGCGGGGAGGGATCCCCCACAGCTGCACATCCTCAAGGCGCCACACTGGGTGCCCACATCCACCTTCTCCGCTTCTGTCACAGAGCCCTCAGTCTGCGACCAAACATCGCACCTGGTGCTGCGAGTGGCGTGGTCCCTCTTAAGGGCACAGTGTGGTGGGCCCTGAGACAGAGCTGCATGGGTTTTATTTTCCTCCTCTGTGGCACAAAAATTAGAGTATTTCTCTTGAAGGCTGTTTGCTTCTTCTCCAGCCAAAGTACTGCTGGGCTGCACACCCACACTTTGGGTGTGAGAGCTTCTGGGGGCCTCTCTGCTTACTGAGGCAGAGAATAGATTGGCATCATGTGCCTTCAAGGACTGTTCATTCAGATATTCCTTCTTTTTGGCTGTGTCTTCTTCTTCAGACTGTTTGAACAGAATTGTGCAATTGTAACTGGTCAAATAGTTCAATAGCTAAGGAATAAAGTAATGACTTGCTAATAACTAAGTGAATTAAACAGAAAGGCCAGAACTCTCTGCTTTTGGTTGTTTGCAGGTTTTTTCATTCCTTCTCCAAGGATGTACTTCTGGCTCTTGGTGAAGAGAAGGTGGCCAAGGCAGACCTTCACTCTCACATGCAATTTATACTCTTACACCATGGCATTTTTGTGTTTACGAATGACTGAAAACACAGTGTGTCAAATCATTCTGCTTTACAGGCATGTAATGTAAGGCAGCTTACCGTACAGGAAGAGCACAGAACGTTGCTTAGCATCTTCCCACAGTCATACTACTGTAATTCCACAAGGCCAGTCATTATCAAGAGAAGAGACCACATGTCTCTCAAACTACTTAGGAAAATTTACAACAAATAATTTCTTGTCTTCATCACACATGCAGTTCTTGTACAAAACAAAATGAGATTCCAGCTACATCCACCCTTAGGTGTACTTGGGCATAGAGATATGATTCAAATAAAGGCCTGGCAGCCCACAAGGGTTTACTCACTGTGTCAGGACTAGAGCTCAAATAGCTCTCAGTCTGCCTTGGAGAGTAACTGTGAGAATATCTGCTGAGTGGTGACTTCACATCTTGAAAAATTAGATGTGAAAGAAAGAAAGGTTACTCACCAAACACTCCCCAAAGATCCAACTCTCAAGTACAGCATGTAGAATTAAACATTACCATTTCTGATGCAGTTTTAAGATACTGTTTAAAGAACAAAATGTTAGCAATGTCAATCTAGTTCTTGGCAATAGCCAGTTCATCTCTTCTCAGGTCAACACATCTCAACAGAGGTTGAGAGATGGGTCCCCCAAAGCCTCAGCTGTGCTGTTAATCAGCAGCAGAACTGTGCTACTCAAAAGGAGGAGGGACTCTGGAGAGCACAGCCTGTGAGAGAACACAGCAGACTCCATATGCACGCTGGCTGCCATACAAGTTACATATTTCTCTCTTGGAGGTCCCAGAGAGATCTTCTGCTCTGAAATGCAGCCAGACCTACAGCTAACCCTAAAAACAGCTGACCCTACAGCTACTGAGGGAGTAGGAAGGATGTAGGACTGCCTAGCTTACCCCCCTCCCTCTGCCCACATGTGGAGTTACAGCATATAGTCCAGTGAAAGAGAATATCTCTTCAAGGAAAAGCAAGCACAGCTAATTCTTTGTTACCTGGTAATGCTAGTTGTCTTTTTACAGTGCTGTGTGAATCAGAAATACAAGCCCTCAAAGTTAACATCCTAAAAAGATCATTCTCCCTGGCTTTAAAGTAACTGTTTCAGTTTCACATGTAGAGAGAAAAAAAATTAAGTAATAATGTATAGATAGTACTAACCCATCTCCATCTCATGAAGATACGAACTCACTCCAAACTTATACTCTTTCTCTTGTGCTGTTGTGAACTGTTAAAAATAATAAGGTATTAATAGTGAGGGTTCAGCTGGATCAGCATCTGAGGTTAAGAGAGGAACATTCAGTTTCTGTATTACATAAAGGAGGCAATATACCACAAATTATTTTAAGAGATATTTTTACCATATGTGGCTTCTACAAGCAAGACATTTGAAACACTTTTTATATGTATACTGGCACAAAGCTCCCTTATAATCCTGAGGCATCCTGCATATAATGTCTGGGCATTGCCTGCAGAACCTGATCCTAAGTGTTGATGGGTAACTAACACCATGTCTTTCAGGCAGCAGCTAAGGTGTGGATGAAACCATGTGAACTGTGGACCTAAAAGGGCTGTCTATCTGAACCACACCACTAGCAGCAGTTCTTCCTGAATTCCTTATATAAACCATGATGGGAAAGAAGCTTCCGCAGTAGTTAATTCAGTGAAGCTATATTCAGTTTCTAACGATTGTGGACAATCTGTCTCCAGCTCAAATGAATCATGCAAACTGTGGCTTTGACAAAAACTACATCTTTTTTAAAGTTACCTGGTCAAATACAAGGTTCTGATTCCAGGCTGTTTCTTTCACAGACTTGTCATCACTGAGGAATGAAAACACAAAGTTCTCTAGTAAGTCATTTTCCCCCCCAGTATTTTTTTTTTCTGAGTTAAAGTCCTTACTGGTGACTTTCAATTTTTATTTTGTCTTCAGTAACCATTAAATGCTTCCCGCTACTGAGATCACTGGACTTTTCTCTAAACTTGACATTTAACACCAAGAAGATGTTTGTCATAAGCTTCATTTCTGCTGAAACACAAAATGGAATTGAAGCAATCACAGAAGTTAGTGCTGTTTTGCAAAATGGAAGGCGCTATGTATCAGTCTTTGAGAAACAACTCTTTAGTAAAACACAGAGCACTCACTGCCCAGGGAAGATGCTTGCTCTGTAGCCAGTGGAATGAGACAGTATTTTAGAGGACAAGCCAGATAAACAGCTGAACTTCAGGAACTCCAAACTGTTTTATGAAGTACTTCAGTGTACTTATTGTGGGCAGATACACAGAGGCATAACGGGCTTACTGGCGCATAAATTTACTTACATTGTACAGTACTATTTTCACTGAGAAAACTTGAGTCCTCAGTAATACTGTTTAGAATTTTGCCTTCCTGTGCTCTTAGCAGGATTTCTCCAATTCAGTAAGGTCTCTGCAGTTATCACTCATTAAGAGATTGGTAACCTACGTGACACTCACCATTTTTTTCTTGAATAATTCTGCACATTATCCTTTAAGCTGTTCTGCAGATCATGGCGATAAGCAAATGTCTCTAAAATTTAAAAAAAGTAAACCTTGATTTTGAAATGCAATAGAATAAACACAATTTGAATATAAACGTTTCTGTCAAGTTTTTGAAATAATTTAAATAGTTGGATTTAAAATTATGTGACTGCATTCTAAAGATTCATGACATTTTCAGTCAGGGCAGGTACATCTCTGATTATAAGAACATATGTCTTTAAAAGCAGAATAAAACCCAGAATATATGTCCTTAAACTATGACACGCACCAATTTTTTCAAGGTTTGCTCTTCTTTCTTTCTTTTCACAGGGTTTGAAGTAGTGCTGTTCCTCGCAGAAGTTCTGCAGGTGGGTTTTATGAAGCCCACTGGTTTCCTTGTAGCTTGTACTTGACACATTGTTACTTCTAAGGAAAGCCGGTTCTGGAGCTGTGAAAATGCCTTCAAGGTGTCTGTCTACAGAATTTTCTTTTGCATTGATTGCAGGATAAGCCTTTCTAGTGTCATAGGAATAATTTCTGTTGGTAATTTGACTTCTAACATCAGCAGTGAAAAAAAAGTCAGTATTGCTTTGGTTAGAAAAAACACTAAAATGCTTTGTGGAAGGATTATTATGGATTGGTTGACTCTCATCTTCAAATAGCTCCAGAAAGGAACAACCATTTCTATCTTGGGGACCTTTCAGTTCTGCAGTTTCTTCCACGACATCAAATATTGATTCTTTTATTTCTTCACAGTTTTCTGATTCATTTCTGGCTATTATCACTGGATTTTTCCTGGCAAAATTCATGTGGTCTGGCCTGGGGGTAGGCAATGAGGTATAACAGGGGAAGAAAAAAAAAAAAAAATTTTGCTGAGGGTACAAATAAGCAAAATACTGATGTCAACACACACTTTATGATAATTTGATGATATAAATCTCAAACTTCACTGCTCGTTACACCTGATTTTGTCCTAAATAGACAGTATTTCAACTGAAAAAGTGTGCATTTCATTATATTCTATATCTGCTTTATAGTAAGATAGAACCTCTTTAAATCAATTTCTTAATGTCTCCAAATACACAAAGCCACAGAGCACATCCTCCTGGACAGGGAACTGTGATTTATAAAATCAGCCACAGTATGTCACTGCTGCTCCACTGGCTGACCAAAGGCAACCGCTTTGGGGAGAAAAAGAAAAACGGGGGAAATAAAGAGGAAGATAGTTTCTTCCATTTGTAAAAGTAATTTGCTTAAGACTATATTTCTCTTCCACACCAAAAGCCCATAACAAGTGACTTTCATTTGTACTTGAAATCAGTAATCCTGATCGAGCACAGAATTTTTCTGTTCCAGTGTCACGAGGCCAGTCAGACATTTTTTTATGCCCCTACTTCCCTACCCCACTTCTGAGAGTGGTGGTTTTGCAGATTTAATCATGTAAGCATCATGGACATGAGAGCTATCATGTTTTCACTTACTTGGCTCTTAGCCTAACATTTTCACCGTTTTGTTTCCAGGCTGGATCTGCTGACTGACCTTTCAGAAACTGAGCAAAAAGTTGAGATTCTTCTGGCAGGACAGATCTGGCAAAAAAGGCCATTCAAGCAAAGCCCTTTCTTTAAAACATTATGAGCAAGACTATCAATAGAATTTGAAAACTGAAACGCAGTACAGTAAACTCTAACTGGAGAAAACGCCTGTGGTGTTTTGATCAGCAAATACTTGGGACTGGATAAAGGTTCTATGGGATTTAAATGAGAAACTAGTTTCCTCTAGTTACAGAAACCTCCCCAGGTGAGTTTTAGAAGGCTAAACACACTAGAGTTTATTTCTGAAGATGCCTGGATAGATCTACATGAGGAAGGTAAAACCATTTTGTGAAGCAATTCAGAGAGTCTCTCAACTCCAGCTGAATATTTTGTAACGCAAAGTAAAATTTAAGAGTAGGTGAGGAAATATGACATGAAAACTTTTAATTAATATGTAATAACCTTGAGGTGCCACAGCTCTCAGAATTATGCGCATTGATTACATGATCAGTATGTCACATTAAACAATTGTATAAATTTACACTCTACTTTTCACATACAGTGAAAGAAACTCCCTTCACAGAGGAATTGTGATCTCTTGAGGTGTAAGAATTTATGGCTACAATGGATGAAAACAAAATGAGGACAATACAAAGAAATGGATTTGAGGAGCAGTTGGAAAGGAGATGTTAGTGACCCATGAATGGGGAGAAGATCAGAGGATGTGACATAAGCAGATGAGTGCAGGCCTAATAGCTGGTGGAGAAATGAGAGATGTAGGTGAGATAAGGATATGTAGGGCTCAGTGTAAATATATTAATTGGGAATTCACTCAGACATACAGCAAGGTGAATGCTATGCTCATTTTAGATTTTGCTGGAGAAAGCCAAGAGAAGCTACAAGAAGAGTGGAAATTAAGGTGGCTGATGTGTTTAGTTATTATTTGGCCAGTGAGTTTATGGGTCACTTGACTCCCCAAGCAAACAGGCTGCAGGCACTTCAGGAACAGCAAAATACAGTATGGCCTTTTTATGTCTCTATTCAGCCTAAGCTAGAAACGGACAGGAACTTCCAACCAAATGGCAGACTTACAGAATAGAAGGAGTCAATTAAGATTAGCTATGTAAGACCTCTAGGTCCAAGGGAGAGCCTCTGGAAAGAATATGAAATAAAATGTTTAGTACAAATGAGCCTGGCCCTAAACCATCTGTGATTTGAAAGATTTTTAATCAGCACACACAAGAAGAAATATATTTTTGATTTCTATCCATTCTTTTAAAAACAAAGTATATTTTCATAGAAGTACTATTTAATCAATTATATGGAAAAAAAAGAAAGCTACAGTAGGATTGATGTTAGCCTTAAGTTTTAGCTTTTATATCTTTTAGATTCTGTGCTGTTTTAGGGTGTAGTTCTGGGTTTCACACTAAGTGCTACTAAGCTCTCTTCACAGAATAGATAGATAAAACAATTCCTTTTCTAGCTTGGGACCAAGGACAACTGATGTAACTTTAGGGCTCAAGAACAAAAACAACGATGAAGTAAAGAGAGAAAACAAGGAGGGTGGAGCTTCATAACCTGAAGCTGTAATTGGACAATTAACTCCAATATGCTAATGGAGCAAAACTTATAAAAGTGTGAGACCTCATGATTGGTTATCCATTTTGTGACCATTTGGGTGCATCTTGGATGCAGTCCAGGTGGGCTCTTATGCTGCCCCGGTGTACCATTGAGGCCTTTTAATAAATACCTACTTCATCCTTTTACTCTGTCTAGTCTCTGTTCCAGGTCAGCCTCCAGAAGGTATCAGGATCACATATGAAAGAGAAGGAAAGAAAATGTTTTGTTCCTGGAATCCCTAGTAAAAATAATGTAGGTGCAGATGCTCAATTGCTATTGAATCAAGACAATCAGAAAAGCACTTGCAACAGTGCCCAGAACTAATAACACCTGGGGAATCTTCCCCCTCCTCGTGGTGTCTTAGTAAATCTGTGCTATCATTCAAGGTGAATTCAGCAACACTATCATGTCTGTGACATTGAAAAAATAGATTATGGTTCCAAGTGCCTACCCAAAATTCAGATTTTTCTGCCTTTCAGCAAATTTAAATAGCTTTGTATGTTTAATACTTCCATGTGATTTCAATTTCTATTTGAAAAACTGAAAAAAAACACGTAGCAATAAGGTTCAGATTATTTTAGTATTTTTCTTAATTAAATTAGACTGTTATTTTCCTCATTAATGTAAAATCACTACCTATCAAACAGCTTGAACAGTTCCCGAGGCACTGTATCAGACTTCCTGAAAATACACTGGCTTGGAGGCTTTGTATTCCAAGGGTCTTGATCAAAGCTGTTTCCTGGCTGAGAAAACAGTAGAAGCTGTCAAACTGTGACTATACATAATTGTTACAGTCTTTAAAACTTTGAACTTGGTTTGCAAACATTATACATGTTTTCCCACTATTTTTATTTCCTTATACCTTTACAGCAGAAACACAAATCTTACAGCTCAACTGTTGCCAAACAAACTTTAGCCAACATATAATTACTTTGAGCGTGACAGTAACAGTTTTTTCTCATCCTATTGTCCATTCATCAGGTTCATAGCTGCCCATTTTAGCTAACAGAAGTCCATGGTAAACTTCATCAAAAGCCTTCATAAAATCACAGTAAATAATGCCTGCTGTTCTCTCTAATCCCCAGAGCTACTAATTCCATCACAGAAAGCAATTGTGTCCACCTAGCAGAGTATTGTCACTGTCGAGGTGGTCATGACACAATAAATTGTGTCCCATTATTACTAGTTGGTGGCTCACCTGCTTCCAGGTGTCTTGATAGGAGAAAATCAGGTCCAGACCCCCCTGTGGCTTCCACACGCCACTCTCAGCTTCACCAATGCCACCTCCCCCACTCTCCTCCCAGAGGGTCAATGGTGCCAGTCACTAGGACCCCATCCGGGTCCAGACCGAGTGTATCACTCAGATGCAGACCATGTACCTGACCTCATGAATGGTCCCAAGCACCACTACCTTGTTGTTCTTCCCTACAGCCTTTATACAATTCATCTCACATGCCTTACACCTGTGTGCCCTCTTTACCCCTCTGTGACCGGTCTGTACCTCTCAGCATTCCAGGTCTCTTTATCCTTAACAGTGCTCACTTGTCTTACACAGCTGTAGCCTATTAGGGATGAGGCTTGGCCCCAGCCCCATTCCCAATCACCACACAAGCTGTGTGCCTACTGAGTATGACCTTGGAAAATCTGATGGCTGTTTGCAGACACCTTCTTGTTCCTCATGAACCTTGGAATTGCCTCTGGGAGTTTATCTCCTTAATCCTCCCAGGGACAGAGGCGAGATGATGCTTCCCCAGATCATGCTTACATTTTTGCAGATGAACATAACATTTGTGTATTTCTTTTCACTGGGAAGCTTCTCTGATCGCCACAGCCTTACAAGGATGATAAATATCTGCCTTGCAGTGGTGTCATCCAACACCCTGAATATACTTGGTTGGACTCTGTCCAGTCTCATAAATTCCTATATGTCCAGGTTACAGTGGATTTTCTAACTCGTTCTTTTCCTACTGTTTCATACAACTCCCCCCAACTCCTGACTGCATTTTAAGATGAGCCAGAGAGCAGATCTTGTCTAAAAAGCTTGAAGCAAAGTAGTTTTTGAGTACCTCAGGCTTTTCCATGTCCTTTGTCTCAACTCTCTTTAGCAGTGGACAGCATTTTCCTTGGTTTTCTTTCTTTGATGACACACCTACAGAAGTCCTCCTTGATGTTCTTCTCACCCATTGTGATTTTCGCTCTGACCATCCTAATGCCACCCTTCCAAGCTGAGGGTATGCATCTGCCTTCTTCCTGGGTAGCCCATCCCTCTTTGCACACTTCCTCTTTGAATTTGACCTCAGTCAGGAGTTCCCTGATTCAGCCAAACTGGCCTCCAAAACCAAATCACTCTCTTGCAAATAGAGGTGGACTGCCCTTGTGTTTTGAAAACATATCTTGGGCTTCCTTGTTCTTCAGGTCAGCTTCCTGTGGGTTTTGGCCTACTCATTCCCTGAGAAACCCATCATCTCCCCATCTGAAATTCCTGGAGCATTTCTCCCTCACTTACCTCAAGACTTCAGAATACCATTGGTGAAACACATAGAATTTGTTTTATTATTTCCAATGAATAATATATTTGCTAAAATAAGGCATTTTATATTTGCTATCACTTTTCTAAGGGTGATTCTTTTAAGCATCACAAAGTTACAAAAGGAAAAAATAGTAACATGCATATGCATCAGAACACGTAACTTTCAATTGTTTCTTAAAGAGTATATAAGAGATATGAGTAGCAGAGCACTGAGAATACTTTAAGAACTATGTTACTCACTGAGACATTAAAAGATAAAAAATTAGGTCATGGGATCACCTGAGATCATGCAACACCCAGTTAGACTATCTGTATGTTTAAGAAAGCTATTTCTATATATATTTGTATTTCTAACTATATTTCAGTTTTCTTTAACCAAAATTACAAGCCAGAAATAAAAGAAAGCCACCATTATGTGACTAATTCTCTCTCTGCAGATATCAGCAATACTGAGACTTCAGTGAACAAAAGCTCAGGTTGAGCTTATTTCAGAACAATAAAATAAATATATTTGGTATATACAGAATATTCATTGCCACCAGCCTACAAAAAATGTTGATCAGTCAAAATTACCATCACCATTACACTGGTTTTACACACCAAATAAATGAAAGCTAGTTTAAAAAAATTCCATGGAAGTAAAATATTAACCAAACCTGGTTTTGCAGCTTCTTTTCATAGGTCTGTTCCCAAATGTTGCCCATTAGGTTCATGTTGAAATTTTCTTCTGAAAGCTGTGTATGGTTAGAGAACTGAAAACCGGAGGAGGACAATGGACAAGCACTAAAAACACTTGCCATGCTGTCTTCATTTTCCATACTAGAATCAACATAGCCCAATTCTGTTACTTGTGACAGCTATACAAAACATAACAAAGAGATATTTTATTCATCTAAAACTGTTTTGATTTAAGCATAAAGTTCAAAGTAATCAAGCCATTATATATCTTTTACATCTCTGCATATAAACCACAAAGAGAAAATTTTCTATATTCTGATATGACTTTTCATGAAAAACTTAAGGCAATAAGGGCTTATTGCAGGGAAGTACCTACTTAATCTGATGCATGCACACAAATGCTGTCCTGAGGAGAGATGGATATAAATACATTTTTAGCTTTTTTTCAAGAAATATGTAAGCAGTAGCAGGAAAATAATTTATCAATATAGTCTTAAAGAGAAAGGAGACTTCATGTGTTTCAGTATCCATGAGATTTGGCCACTCTGAAAAATCACTTGAAAATACAGTAATTATTGCACATTTTTAGTCTTATAAGAACAATAAACTTACATTATGCTGGTATTTTACTTTTTCTGAGAGATGCTGTCTTCTGCTGTCCAAAACTTGCTTTTGTAACCTTGTAAAATGAATTAAAACATCTTAGGAAATACAAGATCCAAAAGATTAAAATATTCTGAGTATTAATTTCAAAATAACTTAGGAATATTTTTCCACATATCTTAAAGCAGCCTGATTCTTAGGCAGTTATGAGCAGCCTGTCTGTGGGTTGGTCACTTTAGCGTGTCCAAAGCTGGGTGGGAGAACAGTGTAAGTGGGTAATGCTGTTTGAATAACCTGCTCCTCGAGATAAAGTTAGCGTATGTACCTGATGTGAGTACAGACACATTGTGGTTTTTTTAAAAATCTCGCAGCTTCATGTGCAGTTTTTTATTCAGAATTTATTAATTATTCTCTCCCAGCAAGAGTATCACTGGAAAGACAGGAATGGTTGTGAAACTTCCCTGTTTACAATGGTATGTTTATGTTTTCTCAGTACCCCAAACGTTAAGACTGTAATGAAATACCTCTCCCAGAACCTCACTATTGCGTAACTATTGCCTATTTTATACAAGTACCTGCTCTGCAGATCATCTAAGTTTGACTGATATTGTGTACGTAGGGGTGACATGGGAAGCTCTAAGTTATGTCTCCTGATAGGCTTTTTTTCATCTTCTGTGATATCAATGTGGACTGGCTTCCTCTTGTTCTCTGCAATGAATGTGTTTGGTATGTCAGTGCTGGGCTGGGAGAAAGTTTTGAGGTTCCTGAATTTTCATTAGAGTACAAAAGCTGTTGTTTTAGATTTCTTAATCCATTTAAAGTCTTGTTTCTTTCTTAGACACAAAAACTCTATTCTAAATGGCATGATAGTATAAAATTATTCAGTCAGACACTGTCTGTGTACAGGCTCTGTGGCCTTCCTCAGTCACCTTCTACACTTTTGAGCATAGGATAAAAAATGTTCCATGATCTGGTTTATGAATATGTCACAGATTACAAGAATCATAGAATCACAGAATCATTTAGGTTGAAGAAGACCTTTAAGATCATTGAATTCAACTATTAAACCAGCACTGCCAAGTCCACCATTAAACTATATCCTTAAGTACTGCATCTACATTAAAAAGCTAGGACTCAAGTTTTAGTGATGTTTCTCAAGAAGTTTAATAATGGATTTTAAGAAAGATAATATGGGTAGAACTAAAAAGAATATTCCAAATGCCCTCGAGGTTATGAAAAAGGAAGTGGATGGGAAATGGACTCAACAGCAAAGAGGGAAAGAAAATGGATGTGGGGTAAAATTAATGAATAGAGTGGGGAAGGTAATAAGTGTGTGTAGTGGTTCAGAAATGTTATTCTCCAATTTAGTGTTCCCACTGAAACACTTCAAACTATGTCCCACTCACTCCCTCTCCCTTCTCCCTCCTTTCCACCTCCCTCTCCTTTTCCTTCTCCCTTTCCCCGTTACTCTGCAGAAGGATGGAGAGGAGAATTGGGGGCACAAAAGGTAAAGATAATGGGTTGAGATAAGAACAATTTACCGGAAACAGCAATGAAATAAAAAACTATTAACAACAGAGTGATGATTCACAGGC
Source organism: Tichodroma muraria (assembly GCA_013390105.1). Classification (NCBI taxonomy): domain Eukaryota; kingdom Metazoa; phylum Chordata; class Aves; order Passeriformes; family Sittidae; genus Tichodroma; species Tichodroma muraria. The sequence continues at coordinate 46,795 of WAAG01067288.1, forward strand.
AGGTGTTCAGCACAGGGAGCACAACGTTCCCTGGCCACTCACTTCCCACCACCCCACCGGCTGGGACTCCTTCCCCTGCAGCCCCCCGTGAGTGATGTGAGGAGGTGCACAATCGCCTCAGGGTCCTGGCCATGCCTGTCCTGGCTACTGCAAACGTTAACCCTGGCCTGGCCTGCAACCAGGACACTGCACAAGGCTTTAAAGGTGAAGTAGGCAGGAGCCAAGGTTATTTGATTCCTCTTATGCCCTGACTTTTTATTCAGTCATATTTTTTGAATTTACATACAATTTTTTATTTTAAAAATAAAACAACACTTACTTGAGGATTAAGTTGTAAATGAAAGAACAAGAACTAAAATGACAGCAGTAATAGTTAAGAATAACAAATTCTGAGAAGTCAGAATACCCAAATCTCACCAGTGTAGTCTTTTTTGGTTGCTATCTGGTTAACCACATATAGATTAAGAAGATCCAAACTGACTGCTGAACTTTTAGGAGACGATACTTCCAGGAGCTTCAATTTTGACTTAAGTTTCTTTCTTTCAAAGTATTCCTTAATTTTTTAAAAGAGAGGATAAGTTTTTGACAGAAGCTTCAACAACACATTACAAGTATAGATAATTCTTTTGAAATTAGCAAGCAAGACTTAGCAAACTATTCCTAATATAAAAGCACATGGCTAAGTATCTCTGAATTCTCATGCCCCGTTTGCTCATAATTTATTTTTATTGCCTTGAAAAAGAATGCAAATATGATTTGGTCATATTCAAAATAAATCATTGTTATCTTGATGCCAAAAATTTAGTCCTTAAGCACTCATTTCTCAAACTCTGTGTACAACAACTAAAAATATTTCTTAAAATAAAAGAAACCAAATATGGCAAGGACAAAGTCCTAAAAAAATTTAAAGGGGCTTTTCAGGAAGCATATAAGATAAGCAAATAAATCAGCAAGATTATGTACACCAGATGTGCCATCTATAATGACACAAAGAGTTTATTGTTCTCCAAATTTGTCTCTCTTGACAAAGAAAATAGTCTTCTGACAAAAAAAAAGACAGAGAGAAAAGTAAAAAAGAGAAGTCTCTAAGATTAGGAATTCAGAAAGATTTTTTTTTTACAAGGAATAAAGAGAAGATGAATGACACTTTAAACATATCAGGAAAATAATACAGGAAACAAACCCCTCCATTTTGCAGAGACTATTAATAACCATCTTAAAATCATTAAGTACACAGATGAATAAATAAACCCAGTAAGACTTTTTTTCAAAACAAAAGAAGGATCTTGAAAACTGAAGGCTATGCCAAAACAAAAAATAGCATTGTCTTTTCTTCTGACGTGTAATTCCTCTCACGATTGCAAGTTACATGTAACTAATATACCTAATATGTTCACTGGTAACTAATTTTTAGTATAATTTACTATTATCTTCAACTTTCCAGGATGATAATATCTATGGAAAATATCTGTTCTTCAGTTAAGATGAATACGTTCAGTAAGGTAAAATCGTCCTGTGTACAAATCAACAGTTCAAAATTCATGTTACTTTAGGGTCCACTTTAGGTAAATGTTTTGAGTAATTGTCTCTATACAGGCAGCCTGTTTTTCCTACCTCTATATGCCTATGCACCTGCTCTGGGTATTGGGGGTATCAGCTTCAGTGGTGGAGCTTCCCTATACTGTCTCTTTCTTTCCTGCTGCTGAGGAGGAAACTGACTCCACTTCTTATGGTTATAGCCATTTTCTCTTGCTGTCTTCTGTCTCTTTCCTGTTTGAAACGTCTTCTGCTATGTCACGGATAAGTTTGATTCCCTTATTTCACTTTCAGATTCAAAATACAAATAAGCTGTCCTCCTTTTGCAAATGCCAGGAAAATGATTTTAATGAGCCTAACATCCTTTTACCTGGCCTAGAAGAATGACTGTGTATGTGTGTGTTAGGCCAGCTGACCATGTGGTTATCACCTGAAGCTTCAAGCAATCCTTCGTGTCCCCACACACCAACACAACATGGTAACAGAAGTAATCCAGGAAAACCAAAATTGGGCACAGGCATTCATTCATTCATTCATTCACCCACACCTTCTCTGTCTCCCTCCTCCTGTAATTAAGTTTAGTAAATCGAGAACAAGACCTTTTCCCTAAAAGTCAGGGAAACACATTGTAACTGTTTAGCTACTATTTTGAATCTCACTCCAAATACTTTGAAAGCTTTACCTAAGTGAACTCACTAAATCTTTTCTATAACAATAGAAAATCCAATATGGCTGAAACTGTTTACCTTTTGTTTTCTCCTTTCTTGCTTTAATATGACTCTGCTTCTGAAAAATGCAAATAATTATTATTTTAGTTGCAAAAGTATAATCTTGAGTCATGTGTTGAATTTCTCATCAATGGTTCTAAGGTTTTAGGACACAAATACATTAATGTTATATGTTATGTTATGTTATGTTATGTTATGTTATGTTATGTTATGTTATGTTATGTTATGTTATGATGGATCAGGTAGTAAAGTCAACATATCTCTGTTGAAGTAATTTTGACTGATCCCAGTTTACTCCAGTAAGGATAGGACCACATTCAATGTTAGGGTACCAAACACATTTAACATGAAAGAAGAAAGCAGAGAAAGCTTTTAGTCATTTGACTTGTATGCACATTTCATCAATTTGTAATTTCTTAAAACTTAAGAAATCTTTGTCAATATATTATTTTCTCCTAATTGTCATGCTGCAACATAGCTACAAAACTATATTAGCAAAGAAACCAAAGGAGCACTATATTTTATTTTTCTTTTACCATTTGGGACTTTACAGAATACTGGGGACCTTCTGTAAAACAGGAAAGCAAAATAGATGGACACTACAAGTTGCTGTTGTCTGTGCAATGCAGGAGACAGTTATACCTCCAATTACTTGTCTCACCTGTCAAACATAGTCCTATGTGAAATGCCTGTAGGACTTGGTGCATAAAATTGGAAGTCAGTGTAACTGTTCCATAAGCAGAGTGAGCATGGCTGCAGTCCTTAGGTCAGTAAGATTAGGATTTTTCGTGAGGGTTAGAAAGATGGAGTATTCCTTTGGAATGACCTTTTGCTTAAAGTTAGAGCAAACATTCCAAACATATGCGTATAACACTCACCCTTGCAGCGGGGAGGAATTCCAGTGATGTGTAGTTTTTCTGACAACAAAAATGCAAACCCCAGGAACTCAAGGAACCCTGACAGATACTACCAGCAGCAGTAAGCAGCAGGTTGATTTGTATTTGCTAAATGTGTGCAATACTCCTACAGACCGGGTTTTCTCACAGAGGGTATGGCAGATAGGCATTTGCGACAAAGTTTGGGTTGGTGTTTTGGGGTTTTTTCCAACTGAAACTCTCCCTTCCTCCTGCTTCACAGAGGCAACATTCAGAAAATCCAATTTTCTGGGAAGACTTCCACATGGGTAGGGTGTTCTTTTAGTTTGGTTCTGCATAGAGTCTTGATGATTACAAAGCTGTGTTCATCAATGCTGCTTCCCAATGGCTGACAAAATATGTGGGGTTTACATTGCCAGTAGATTGAGGGCACAGCACCCAAAGAAACATAACATTACAGGTGTTTTTTTCTTTATCATTAAAACTCAGTTTGTGATGTTTTACTATTTTGGTGAATCTCAATACCTGTACATCCTTTTCTCCAAATGGTGACCACTGCTTTTTGTGAGGGCATGAGAAAGGCCTCATCCAGCCCCTGTCTGTGGAGAAACACTGAGCCCAAACGTGCCCCCCTGCCTGGGGTGGGAGGGCACCTGCACCCTCGCACGCAGTGGCTCAGGAGGGGACTCCGGGGCTGTCACACACCACGGCCTGCTGGTCTGTGAGGGGACACCAGGCCTGAAACACACACACTGTGGCACTGCTGTTCCATGGAGAGACACTCATTTGGTCACAAACACCTCAGCTATGTCCCGTCTGTGAGGGGAAATGAGGCCTGAAACACACACCATGGCTGTGCTCACTTTGTGAGGGGACACCATGGCTGCCACACACATGACGGTGCCTGGTTTGTGAGGGGGCATCAGGGTTGTTAAACACACCGTGGCGGTGCCGGGTCTGTGAGGGACACTGACACAGCATGGAGCTGTTTCTGTCGGCTTTGAAGAGTTTCACTCACCGACTGCCACCGACCCAGTTCATTTTCTGCCGCTGAGGAGGCAGGGAGGGAGGGCTGCCCTGTGCGCTGCTGGCAGCGTGGGTACAAGCAATGGCTGCCCCAGGGATGGTTTGCAGCCTCCCAGCGGGGCCACGGGCCCTTCTGCGGGGCCTCCTCCTCGCTGGGAGCACCAGGGCAGCTGCTGTCTGTGCCCCCAGGCTGGCAGAGAAGAAGGAAAGGGTGGTATGGGGATTGACAGACTAAGGGGAAGGATGCAGAAAGCCAAGCGAGGCAGCTGATGGGGAAGAGGCAATGCTCTGGCTGCTGCTGCCCTTCTTCTACCCCTGGTGTTTCCAGATAGGCTGCTGGCAAAGCCATCACCCTTTCCCAAGGGAGTCTTGAGCGTCTTGTTGTCCCAAGTGAATTGATTTGTCTTTCAGGTCCAGCTTGTCTCTGCTACAACCACTGTGATTTTTAGGACAAGACAGCACTTTCCTCTCCATCCTGCTCTTCCTCAGGTATTTTAGAGGCAACAGGGGAAGTGATGAGCATTTTCTACTGGTAGATGTTGCTTCCCTTGGTCCTGCCTGATGAGCTGGTGTGTATAAATGCGACTAACCCTCGAGGAGGGATGCAGAGCCACTCGGGGAATCCTGGCAGCAGCACAGCTCCACTCGCTCCCTTCCCTATAACTCACTTCCATTGTCTCAGCAAGTGAAGGCACCCATTTACAAAACAATCATCAAAATTCTATATTAATCTTTTCCTGTGGTGTTTCTTTTCTGAGTTATCTTTAGCCTATTTTTCAGGGTACTAAAGTTTGATTAGCATTAGTACAACAATGTGAAGAGTGTTTAGAGTAGACATTAGGAGTCTAAAATTAAAAATTAGCCAGGATGTTTTTCTTTCTAATACTTCTAATTTGGCTAGGGAGTTTATAGAATCTGGTAAGTATGCATAATTGTTTCTTTTAACAACACCAGATTAAAATATTCATGATAAATTATATCTATACTTTAAATCTATGTGTCTCTACATCTAATATGACAGATCAGACTGAAAATTTATTTAATTTCACCACTTCAAATATTAATTTTTACTTCCAATTCCATCTAGTGTAAATATTGAACTTGCTAATACTATAAGATGTCTAAGATGTAGTTTCATGTATAACACAATCAAATCCCTTTTACATTTGTTTTTTTAATATATGATATTTCCTATATCATCCTTACTCTTACTTTTCCGGAGAGTTGTCTAAATTTAAAGGAAAAAAGTAGTATTTTCTTTATGTTAGACTTATTTTATCTGGTAGTTAGCAGTTACTTGTAGAATCCAGGAAAAATTACATGGCAGCTTCAATTAATTATTTTTCAACATGATAAATATTCTCCTCCTCAAATTATTTCTTGCAAACAAAGCTAATGACCTTTCAAACAGCCATAAAATAAAAAATCAGTTCTTTTTTGAGGAGGGCAAAGTAAAAAAATGAAATAAGGCCTGAGAAGAATACGATTATATTTTCAGTGTTTGCATATTTTGCCTTGACTGTCAACATTTTAAAAGTTTGAAATAATTGATTTGAATTTCTGAACGATGGCATAATTTTAAAGAGTTGTATGACATAATTATTAATTTTTAAAATGTCATGAGAATGAGTTTCATGGAGCTTAGTTGATTCTGTGGGAAGTGAAGTAAGCATAGAACAGAGGCTTACTCTATTTGTCAGAGACTGAAGTTTAAAGATTTCCCTTTTTTTCTAACTTTTATAGCCACTCTTCAGAATAACTATATCTCATGTTCCTTTGTTAAGAAAGTATTATACAGGATCTTCTTCAGGACCGCTTTCCTACCTTCAGCACTTGAATTCTCCTCTCTGACACGCTTCTTCATTATCAGTTCAGCTCCAGATAAAAGAGACATAGCAAAGCAGCCCAAAGCAGTCCAAGAAAGCATTTCTCCAGGGAGGCTAGTGTTGGAATGTTGACTGTTCAACTTTTGGCATCCAGCTTTGAGTAGGTCCTTACAGAACTCCTGTATAATCAAATAAGAGAGAGGGAGGTCTTCTGATGGGTGACTCGAGCACTTAAGTTAGGTCCCTGCCCTATGTCCCAACACATCCAGAGAGGAAGCAGCTATTTCAGACCATGAAATTGTGAATTCAAAGTGTGTGCCAACTCTGTCTGCAGCATTATTGTACCCTGAAGGTTTGAAGATGCTTCTTTTCCTAAACATGTTCCCTTGAGTGAAAAGACACTACTTATGTAAAATCATACTCACCAGAGACAGTGAGAGAGAAACAGAGACAAGATGTGTTTCCAAGAAATTTCTTAGAACTAACTGCAAATAGTTCTCATGTTTCTTAATGAATCTTCCCCTTCCCAGCAAGTGACCTACTCTAGTGCTCATTATAAAGGAAGGAATTAATAAAAAGATGAATGTTAAATAAAAAACCCAAAACAAATCCAAACTGGTGAATCTCACAGTTAGGTTTAAATATTTTACATTACTGATTTTTTTATGTTAATTTAACATACTTTAACTTTGATTTTTTGTTTGATCTTGATATCTAACATTAGGTAACTAAATCCATCTGTGGAAAACTGCACAAAAGATGCAGGGAAACTAAAATGCTTTCCCATCTCTATCCAGGGTGAGAATTTCTGGCACTTTTAAATACCAGGATACACTTATTTAGATCCCTAAATATTGATCTAATTATCTAATGCTAGGAATGCATGACTAAAAAAAGCCTGACTCTGTTCCAAGTGGAAGCTTTTCTTTGACAAATGCAGTGCTTAAACTTTGTTTATAGAGTTGCATGGCCTTCTTCCAGTCAATGCTTGATGCCATTTCCCTTCCTTGAGAGATCAACTTATGGAGAAATAAAGCAACACCTTGTGGTGTTGCTTGGTTGATGGTTGATTGTTTTCTCCTAAAGAGTACTTCCAAAAAGATGGCTGTGATATTGCAAAATCATGACAAAGTCTGAGGAAGTTCAAAACAGAAGACAAAGCTTGATTTAAAAACAAAGTTTCCCCTTTTAAAAGTAGTTCCTCTTGAAAGACAGATCTCTCTTGCAATTAACTTGATGAAAAGTCCTTCCCCTATTCACCTTTAAAGGACAGAGAGATAGAAGACTGTAGAGAGACTAAATAGTTTCCAAACACAGTAAACTGGCCAGCTCAGAGAGAAGCACCTAGTTTACCTGGGTCAAAATTCAATGCCCAGCTGGGAGGAACGTGGGATTGGATCCACATCCAACTGGCGAGCCACCAGCTAGGACAGTACCACTGACAACAGTAGGTTGACATATTGCTGTATGTAGCAGATGCCATTCTTAGGTGGTATTATTTAGATGGAATAATTTTTTACAGAATGAATTCTCAAGACAAAATTCCATCCTTGGCTTGATGGAGAACAGTGCACGATATCTGTTATAGAGCCTCGTGCTGAAAACCTCACTTTATATAAACAGTATTTGTATAAAGATTAACAAAGACCAAAGAATCCTCTGTAGATGTGCCAAACTCCAGTTATGGAACAATGTCAAAAGCAAATCAGGAGAGGGAGCTAAGAGAATTAAATCCTTACAAGGGGTTAGGAAAAAGCTGAAGGATATCAGCCTTGAAGAGACAGTCTGAACCATAGCAAAAAGAAGATAACAGAGGGGAACATGAACTCAGAGAAAAATACAAATACAACAGGCCAGAAAAAATTGGGAAACAACTAAGTAAAGTAACCTAACTACTAAATAATTTTTCTTCATGTCAACTAGGAGCAAAAGCTTGCTAGAAAGACTAAAGGGACAATTGATGGCCAAGGAACAACATGAGCGCTCAGAAGAGACACGGATGTTACAGAAAAGAAAAGTTAGGCTTTTTGCATCAGTATTCATTGATGAAGAAACTGGGGAGAACTTTATGCAGGAATCCTTCCTGGGGAACTCGGTGAGGATCTGTCCAAAGTGAAAATAACAACAGGCAAGGTCAAAATGATCTTACCAAGGCAGAATGAAGACTAGCAAAGCACCAGGACTAAATGGTATTCAATGGAGAGTTCTATAATGCAGCACTGTGGAGAGCACCACTTGAATTTGGAGTCATCTTGGAGACTAGAGGGTAGCAAATGTGACACAATTTAAAAAATAAGAACTTTGTGGCAATCCAGAAAGCTCACTTCTGCACAAAAAAATATAGCAGGAATTATAATGTAGGCCAGCATGTGAAAAGCCATTGGAGCTTCTGTAGATGGAAGCTGCTGTAGAACACATGTAGAAAAGAGTGATTGCTGCTGTCTTGATGGATTTGATTCAGGCTGTTGACAACATCTGTTACTGAAGGTTTTAAGAAAACAAAGAAGTTGTGAAATAATAGGGAAGGTCTTGCCATTGAATAAAATGCAAAAGGGAGGGAAGAAACTATTTAGTTGTTTTCATGCACTCAAGCACTGGGGACTGATATGGAATAGAGGATGACAAACTCCTGAGTGCTATGGGAAAGTTGCAGGGTGAGGGGAGAGGGGAAGAGTCAGCAAGAGTGAGCTCTGTTGTTGCACGCCTCTTCCAGAACAGACAAAGATGGACATAAAGTGGAGCTTGTGGGAGCCAGGGTCAAATTAAGCAGAAAGGAGTGTTTCTTCACATAAGAAATGGTAAATCTGAGGAATGGCTTGTCAGATGTTTCTATTTATGTAAGAGTTTACAGGAGTTCAAGAGAGACTGAACAAGTAATTGTAAGAGTAATCGTAAGGAATGTTTAATAGAAAAACCTCCCAGTCTCACAAAATTCTCACAGCTTAAAATGGCCAGAGGTTGGAAGAGTATGAAGCTGCAGCATCACATTAAATTGCAATTTTTTTCTCACTTGGGTATGCTTAGAGCTATTGTTAGAGACAGAAAACTGTGCTTGGTAAGCACTGGCCTGTTCGCTTATTTTTAATATTTAGAAGTCTCACAAATAAGAGTTCATAAGTAAACTGCAGTAGATGATATTTTTGTTGTCATACTCACAAGTTGCAAACCCTCAAATAAATTCTTGAGGCATGACAAAAGGATGGCAGCAGATCCCGTGTTGGGAGTGCAGGAGTAAAAGAGATGGTTTTTCTGGATTTATTCCTGCCTTCACTTTTACAGAGTAGAATACTGACTCTGCTGTGCGTAGTGCCAGTATCACCATTGTTAACCAACACCAGCTACATGATTTTACCACTTATACCTGTACTCTTGCACTTGGCATGTAGTTTGTTTAAGGAATTTACAATGCACTTGAGAAAAGATTTAATAAGGTAGCATTAGAATTTTCTTCAGATGATCTGAGAATAGAAGCCTTTACAGATTTAAAGCAAAACCTGAAAAACACACCTAATGTATTTGAGACTTCTGAAGGCATAAAAGAAACACATCCTGGTTCAGCTGAATTATCTGCATGGAATAAATTTAACAAGAAAGAGAAATCTAGGTATTAAAAGCTTAGGTATTAAAGCCTAAATATTAATAGTGAAATTCCTTGTCTGAGAACATCACTCGACAGTTTACCATGCCTGAAGCAGCTGACATTGACCTCTACCCTTGTCAATTTCACTCTCCCTCTCACTTTGTAAAGGGAAAACAACTAGTTTATATTTCTTTCTAGAGCTGTATTCTCTCTAGAATACCACTGTTCTCAGAAGTCAGAACTGTTAGGGATCAGTCTGCTATTGACTGTCCTGTCAGAGAGATTACTCAAATCCCTTACGGATAAATTATTAGAACTTACAAGTCATGTAGGCTTCAAATTTATAGCAGCAAGTGCGTATCTCCCTAAAGACAGAGTAAGGGAAAAAGGATTTCTGGTGTAGGAATGAACCCCGTTTACACCATCTCTGTGATGCTTACACTCAGGAGCCAGGCAGCAGGATAGGATCTTCCTGTTTCCTCTCTTCCCCTGTGATAACATAGCTCTGCCTAGTCTGGGTACCCCTACAGTCTCATTTGAACCAAAAGAGTTGGAATCAACTGCTTGGTAGGATCAGGCCAGTCTCACCACACTGTAACTTCTTCAACAAGCTTCCACATTCTTGCCATTAAAACTGAAGCTCCTGCTTATCTTACATCTCCAGATCCTAAAGGATTTACAGTGTATGAATATTCTACTGAGGTATATGAATATAGCCAATAGCTTCTCTAAACCAGACTAAATAAACAGATAATTTCTGCTGACACAAATTTGAAACCAAAGGTCAGGATATCTTATCACCCTTTTCCGATAAAAACATCAAATTTGCCATTGGTGTGCCTTGATGTTGCAAACTAATTATGTGCATGTATTCCTGTACTTATGTAAGTGATGACATTAAAGTAAATAGAAAGTTTGGAAGTACTTCAGAGAAAGGTATTTACTTGAATAATGGCTTCTATGTTCATACTCTGTTGAATCTGACTCAAACAAAATCCTACTATTCCAACACCACTATGCAAACATACAGCTCAAAATTAAAGAAAAACAGATGTTCCTAGCTTACCATATTACAGTACATCATATTTTGGACATTATTTACAGTTCAGTATTAGTAATTGAAAACAAGCACTGTGTGGATTCATGATATGTGCTTCACATACACTGATCCACATGGAAACTGCTCTGTACTGTATGCATGACCTACATGCTTCTAAATCTTAAAGGTCCTAAATAGCAGTGATCCAAAACACAGAATTTATATCTATTTTTCAGCACTTTTATTTTTTATTTTGTATGTCCTTATGGCACAGTGGATAACTCCACAAGCAGCAAGGAAATTTCAGTTTACTGCAGACTGATGTTACAGCTATTGGGCTCTCTGTTGGGATCACATATCACATAAATGGTCTTTTGCTTAAAAAACTGCACATTATTTTTCCAAACAGTAAATCAAATGGTAGAAACAATGATAATTGAATAATGATTGATTATGATTCTCTCTTGTGTAATAGACTACATGTTCCAATTCCACTACCTTCATCACAACCACAAAGTTGTGCAAGGATGAAGAGCTGGTGTGGGAGACAGTGGGCACAAAACAGAAGAGGCATCAGTTGTCATGATTACAACCTAGTTCCTGCATATACAAACATTCATGGACTTTAGTCACCCTGATACTCATTGCTGCCACATATTCTTCCTCCTCAGTTATTGGTTCCTATATTTTAAAATGAACACAAGTTATTTTAATGCATTGGATGAAAATGAACCATATGACTAAAACCCAATCATTTGACACTAAAAAACTAGTTTCTCCTCCAGAAAGGATAAACCCCCAAATATTCTGGATCTAATATCAACATCCCTCAAATTCCACAGCTTCAGTTACTCAAACTTACTTGATTACACATATCTCCAGAAGTTTATAAGCCAGGAGAAAATGTGGAGACAACAGAGCACTGAACACTGCACCAATATTACTGCAGTTTTGGCAGTTATTTCTCCAGTAATATTGAGAAGTGTTACTATGACTAAATGTAGTAAAATTCCTGCCTTCAGCAGTAAAAAAAAAAAATCTAACACATAAGGCCATACTCCACAAAGAGGAGTTTGTGCATGGATTACTGAGCAGGATTGTGGCAGAGCAAAACTCTCGAGACAGCAAGAACAGAAGAAAGGGGATATTTAAAACAACAGTTCAGTCTTTTCTTCATCCTTTCAAAAGAAGGAAATACATTCCTTTTATTGACTGAAACACTGTGCGATTAGATTTGCTTCACTTAAATGTTCCCACAGATCTGACTGTGGGGTGTCCGTCTGCACTAACCACCAAATCACCAGAAGTTTTAGTCATGCAGGATCCTGTGAAGTGAAAGGTCAGCAGATACGCAGACCTGAAAGAGATCTGTGAACTTTCCCCTTGGTAAGAAAATGCTAGAGTAATGGAATATTGCAAATAGCTGTGGTTTGGCAAAATCTAAGAGTATGCTGTGCTGCACACAAGCCAGTAAGGGAAGTATCCAGTGGAGAGCATGATTTAAAAAATAACAAGCTGTAAGCAAAGCAATTTCTTAGCCAGTGTATCTTGTATCTTTGAAAAACCTACTTTACTGACAAAATAATCTGCAGTGAAATCAGGCTTACCTACTAACCGAATGTCTTCTGTACTGCACTACGTCAGATTTTGACATTTTCCTAGCTTTATCTTGAGTTGTGCACTTAGGAAAAAAAACCAAACAACTAGAAGGTCCTCTGTCCAGATCTCTGGCCTGTGCTCACTGGCAAAAATATAATACACTTAAAGATTACCCCATATCCTCTCTACCTAACTGTCCTGACCACTGTGGGCTGAATTTTTGCAACCTCCTATGAATAAATGAAAATAGATCTTCCTTGCTTCCTTCTTGTTCCCGCTGGTCTTGGCTTACTGTAGCTTACCGAACTTTTTAGAAGGCACCTGGATGTTTTGATAGGTGGTGTTTGACTTTTAAAAACAAATCTCACTTGCTCTCAAGTCAATTATATCATTCTTTCATCCTGAAGCTTGTATTGCTATCTAATCATCACTGCACTCTGTTCAATGGGGGGATTGTTTTATAACAGTAATGTGACTTATTTAACACATAATTTGCTGAGTTACTGAGAGGCAGCTGGCTTCACTCTCCATTTTTAGGGCAAGACCGGGGTCCTCACCACTGCCATAAACGTCTAGTATCACATTTTAAAAACATACTTTTATATACACTCAAAACTAATGCTTTATCGTATACTATCTTACGCAGTTACCTTAGTACCGTATTTTCAAAGTGTAAAAGGACCTGAGTGTGTAAGTACTCTGATCCTCCTCCTGCAATTTTGAGTACCTTTTCCAAATAAGTGAAACAGTAGAAATAAGTAATTAAGAAAATAGAAAAATATAGCAGCAAGACAACTGCCTTTATTCTAGATTCCTCTGTGTGAAATTAGCCGGGTTTTACTGCAGGGGCCGTGCGACTCGGTCGGGGTTATTTTGGGTTAATAACGCTGCCAGTGCACAATACCGGTTTCCTTTCGGCAAGAGGACAGGAAATCAATTACGCGCAGCGTGCAGGCGCTGCCTCGGAGACGCCGAGCGGCCCGGCTCCCTCCCGCGGCCGCCCGCCGATTTCCGACCGGGGCTGCCCGAGGCCACCGGCCCGGCTGCGTCGCCCTCCGCCGCGTCGCTCCCGCACCGGGGGGGCTCGGGGAGTGCCGGGGGTGACGCGCTGCCCCTCCTGCCGGGGCTCCCGCGGGACCCGAGTTCTCTCCGGCACTGCTGCCCCCCGTCCCACTCCCCCCGCGCCGGCGGCGAGGCCGGGACCGGAGGCGGAGCCTGCTCCGCAGGGCAGGCGGAAGGAAAGGGCCGGCCGCAGCCTGGGGCTAGACGGCGAGCTGCAGGGCCGNGGGGCGGGCTGCGCCGCGCGGGGCTGCGTTGTGCAACGCGCCGCGCTTTGAAGGCACCATCACCCCTGGGAGGCAGCGCTCACTCGGCATCTGTCGCGGGAGGGCGGCCGGCGGCGGGCCGGGCCCAGCGCCCCGATGAAGACCCGGCGGGACCGGCCTTCCCGGCGGGCATGAGCCACCCGCGCTAGGAGCGGCGCGTAGCGGTGTCCCGGCGGGCAGGATGGCCCACATGCTGCATGCGGCGGCCCGGCGGGTGCAGTGGAGCAGGGCGGGCGCCGCGAAGAGGGCTGCATGCCTGCTGGCCGCGGCGTACGGGCTCAGAATCCTCTACCCCATCATCCGCGGGCGTGTGAAGCGGGCCAGCGGCAGGGGCGGCGCGCAGGATGAGAGGGGCCGGGCGGTCCCGCACCGCACCGGTGGCCGGGGCAGAGCCTCCCCGGCCGTGGACGCGGAATTCTTCAAGCAGCTGCTGGAACTCCGCAAACTGTTCTTCCCGAAGCTGGTGAGTGCCGAGCTGGGCTTGCTCTGCCTCCACTCGTTCGCTCTGATATCCAGGACCTTCCTTTCCATCTATGTGGCCGCCCTCGATGGAAAAATTGTTAAGAGCATTGTGGAGAAAAAGCCCAGGAGCTTTGTCTTCAAGTTAATCAAGTGGCTGATGATTGCAATCCCGGCCACTTTCGTGAACAGCACCATACGGTACCTGGAGTGCAAGCTGGCCCTCGCCTTCCGCACGCGCCTGGTGGATCACGCCTATGAGACCTACTTTGCCAACCAAACTTACTACAAAGTGATCAGCATGGACGGGCGGCTGGCCAACCCTGACCAGTCCCTCACCGAGGACATCATGATGTTCTCGCAGTCCGTGGCGCACCTTTACTCCAACCTCACCAAGCCCATCCTGGATGTTGTGCTCACCTCCTACACCCTCATCCGCACAGCACGGTCCCGCGGGGCCAACCCCATCGGGCCCACAGTCCTGGCTGGTCTCGTCGTGTATGCCACGGCCCGCGTGCTCAAAGCCTGCTCGCCCAAGTTTGGCAAACTGGTGGCTGAGGAGGCTCACAAGAAGGGCTATCTGCGCTTCATACATTCACGCATCATTGCCAACGTGGAAGAGATTGCCTTTTACCGGGGGCACAAGGTAAGGAGGAGAGAAATTGGAAGCACTGGGGTCGCTCCTGCAGTGCCGGAGTGGACCCGTGCTTCCCCTGATGCTCTTCTTGAGCCCTTTGGGTCCCTCTGACATTTATACTTGTTTACAGCTCGGCACTTCCCATTTCTTAGGAAATGCCGTCTTGCAAGCAGTGTCCGGGGAGAGCAGATCACAGTTCCCTTGAACTCTGGCAATGTTCTGGATTTGCAGATAGATCTTAAGCTTATGTAGAAAGCTAATCTACATTACTGTTTTTCCCTTAGCCAGTCTGTTCTGATTAACTTTTCCAGACTTCCTTTTTTCAACCATGTGTACGGACCACCATATTTAATTCAGCAGAAATAGCAATCACGGCACACCAGAAAGTCTAGGGGGAAACTCTGTGATGGCTCAGAGCACACTACAACCTTTGACATTCTTTCACATAGCCAAGCAAAGATGTAGTCACCAGTCTTAAAATAGCATAAGTACAGTACTTCTGCAATCACAGTTACATAAACTAGTAGCTTGTTCTAAAGCCACCTGATTAAGGGACTCTTCATATTTTTATTAGAAGTGAATTTTGGCTGTAATACCTTTCAAACACAATTGGGAAAAAAGTCGTTTCATGCAAGGTGAAAATGAAAGCTGGGAACCAGCCTGAAGTATTACTTTTTCAGTTCAAGCAATGATTATATAATGTTAATGGTTTATTTTTGTAGACACAATCGTTCTCAAAAGCTGCCTGTAATAATGTTTTAAGTGCAGTTAAATTAAACATTTTCTCAATTTTCAGATATATGGGCTTGAACTGAATACACACTGTATTGACTTGAAACTGTCTTTGATTTATTAAACCTCCTGGGATAATTCTCTCTTTCCCCTGACTGCTTGCAAAAACAAGCAGCATTTCAGGAATCAACTCTGCAACTTAAAGTCACTGAAGATTATTGATCCCCAAATGCTTTCCAATAAAATTTTCAGTTTCTGTGAAACTCTACAGCTGCAGCTTTATTACAAGGACGTGAAATCAATCTTATTTTGATTGTTAGAATCAACTGTTGTGACTGCTATGTTGTTCTTGTATATACTAGAGATCTCAAAAGAGTTGAAAACCTGCCCATGTTCTGTCGAGGGACAATGGTGTAAATAAGAACCAGGTCCACTGACTTCTGTAAAGCTGTGCACTTTTGCTGTGAGACTGCAGCACAGTGAGCATGAAGTACCACGTGGCAGATGTGATTCAGAAGTGACAACTCTGGGTACCCGATGGTTTCACGTATACATAGGAGCATATCTTGTACTACATGTGCATCTTTGTTTCATTGTATAAATTATTTTATTATTTTAACTGTAGGTGGAATTGAGACAACTGCAGAAAAGCTACAAGGATTTGACAGATCAAATGAATCTCATTTTGTCCAAACGTTTATGGTACATCATGATAGAACAGTTCCTGATGAAGTATGTCTGGAGTAGCTGTGGTATGATCATGGTCGCCGTGCCCATCATCACTGCAACGGGATTTGCAGATGGCGGTAATACCATCTTTTGCCTAATTTCTAAATGTTTCTTTAAAGTTATGTCCTCAAAAGACTGTAGTTCCCTTGAGTGCTGTTCACATTGTTTTGTTTTTCACAGACTTTCTTATATCTGTGTCTTGTGTATAACTTGCAAGCATAGTAAGTCAGCTGAGCAAATGATCCAACTTGGAATGTGTGATAAATAGTATGGAGTCAGGACTTAGAGTATCCTTGTATCACACGAGATTGTAATGATTATTGCAGTCTCTTTTTTCACTAGTCACTGTTGGAGTGGCAGTCTGATTTTTACAGTATCTTCTTTTGCAAAATGATAGTATGAAATTTTTAGAGTGCTTTTCTTCTCCTTCCATAAACCATAATGTAATTACAGGTAATTATAGGTAATTTTTTTCTTATTGTTGACCTATTGGGAACCGCTGGTTTTCCCTGAGTCCCTGGGAGAAGGTAAAATTCAGATTCCAGGCCAGGATGGTACATTTTTGACATCCTATCACAACTTTCCTGGAAGTGAAATGATACTTAAATAGTGTTGTTACTGCAGATGCTATTTAAAAAAAAAAAAAAAGAAAAACAAGAGAGAGAGGAAACAAGAGAGAGCAAAAAAAAAGGTATTAAGGAGGGCTGTTAGTTCATGCACAATTAGAACTTAATATATTATGAATTTCCTAGAATTCCTGTAACATGAATCCTACAAAGTCTTCAGAAGGATCAGTTCTAAATGGTGTACTTTGAATTAGGAATGAGTGAATTCTTTTCTGTGCAGTAGTTCTGTTTCTTTTTTGGAAGTTACGTTCCAAATCAGGCCTGTCTAAGTGGACAGCCTTGGTGTGAGCTGTAGAATGGCTTCGTGCAGTGCCCATGTAGTTTAACTGTCTTGCAAAAAAGTTGTGCTGGTGCGCGGCTGGGTGCTCAGCTTCGTGCTCAGCTCCCCGAGCTGCTGCCCATCATGTGGCTTAGGAGGGCACTACATCAGCACCCTGGCTGGCATCCTAGGAACAGCTTCAAAAATATCAGGATGTCTTGTTCCAAACTGACGAGACTGTACAAAGGCATTTCACCTCACAGTGAAGGTTATCAGCGCAAGAGAAAAAGTGATAAAAGTCTTTCTGCAAAGATGGGAATGGGTACAATCAAGAAAAGGAGCATTTAACCACATATAAATATTGTAAATATCTCCTTGGTATTAGAGCATGAATAAAAAGGAACTGATATTCATGCTAGACTAAATAACATTCCTGTTAATCACGATTGTTCTTTTGTTAAATCTATTTCAAATGTGGGAGAAAACAAATATGCAGCAGTGGCTCATGTTGTAAAGCAGAATTATATTTGCTACCAGCAGCCTAAACTATTAAAACATGGGGTTTATTGTTGAGTCCTGAGGCTTACCATGATGGTGGCTCACAAACATAGTACTGGCAGTATTGTCAAGACCAGTTTGAAGTATTACAGGTATTCAAAGAATCAAGCACACCTGAAATTACCATTGACCTGCTTGGGAAAACAGTGCTTTTTGCCTTAGCAGATCAGACACAAGTTTGTTCACATCTGAAGGAAGTCAGTTTATTGCTTTAGGATGAATCAAAAAAGACAGGGATATGTACAAAACTGGTACCTTTGCCAGATTTGAGACTGCAGGTGTAAAGCCATAGGTATGCTTTTTCAAGGAGGAGAAAGAAAAAGTAAAACAATAATTCTTCAGTAAAAAGAAAAAAGAACCTTCTTTGACAGTGATATTTCTGACTGAAATTTTAAAATTTTGCTGTATATTTCAATGAAGAATTTAGGTGGCAAAGACAAGATTTTTGTTTGATAACATTTCTCATTCTTTTTGTATTAAACCATTCACATTCCAAGTGTGTCTCAGTTTATGGAGGGGAACTATTTTTTGAAGGAAGACTTTGATTTCTCTAGACACAGTGAATATTTATTTTTGTTTATAAAATAAGTGTGACTATCAATTAAATAAGTAAAGGGGAAAATGGAAATGTTAGTTTCTGTAAGCAAAAGAGACTGTCTGTTAAAATGTGACACTTTCAAACACAGGAGGCCAGCCATATGAAAAATGTTTTGGACAAAAAAATTCAAGAAAAATTACATTGGTGGGTTATATAATAGAAGAACTTGTCTTTTGGGGCTGTGCTCATAAATTATATATAATTTCAATTTTTTAAATACCCCTAAATTGGCTGATGCAGTGGCTTGTAGAGATCCTTAAACTCTTGCTAGGTGAGCTGGCCTGGGTGCTGGAAGCAGCCATCAGTAAATACTGCATTTACATTAAAGAGTAATGCTGCATCAATGTAGTTAAACCATACCTGATTCCTAGATGATTTAATTGTGGTGGTTCTACGTAGTGTAGGCTGCATATACTGTAATCCCAAAAAGATCAGCAAAAATTGGTTGTGTCAGAAGTAAACAATTTTCAAATCCTCTTTTACTAATGAATTAACTGAATTCTCCCTATTCGGTAAATGTATTCTTCATGGAGTGGAAATAACTTTTTTAAGTGAGAGCCACATAAGTAAGAATTTTGTGATCTCTCCTTTGCAAGAGCTTTTCTGTATTTTTTTTAAAAGCATGTCTCTCACTGTGTCTCAGCAAGATTGCATACAACTAGTTGACAGTGTGCTGGTGTAGAACTGAAGTGACAAAACATCATATTTAAAACCAGGAAAAATAATTTAGATGTTCTGTGTGTATATTTCAGTGAAATATAGTGAAATAATTAATTCAGTGTAATTATTATTTTATTAAATAATTATTCCAGTGTGTTTCATGGTAATAAAAATTAAATAATATAATTAAATAATTAATATATGGTTAATTAATATATAATTAAGTAATTACATATTCAATAATTATTCCAGTGTTTTTCACTGTAATACAGTGTATTTCAGTGATCTGGTTATGTAGGAGTACCTTTATGGATGTGTAAATGAAAACAGAATAACATTTAGATTTAACTATTAAAGATGGAAAGATACATCTGGCTTTGGTACTGCCTGTAGATTCTCAGATACCAGATTTCTAGAATCTGATCTGTCAGGGAACTGAGAGTAAGAAAAAGCTGTTTGCTCCACTCTTGCATTGCTTGACTTAGCCCATGAAATTTATTGTTGCGTTACAGCTGCAAGGAATTCCTCCTGGATTTTCTTGATCATGAGCACTGTGGAAACATGGATGTTAGAAACAATTGCTAGTACAGGAGTTGCCACAGTGGATCCACCTATTACCCTGCCTAGGATGATTCCTCGCATCAGCTTAGTTTAAAAAAGAAACTTAAAAGAAACTTTACAAACTTTAGGGAAAAAAATAATATCCAGATCCCATTCTGCAAAAGATTTAAGCAATATATGGAGATACGTATAAAGTTATGTGATGCAGAAAACCCTTTAGATCTTTCATTGTAAATCTTTTATGTGGAAAATCTTTAAGAGTGGTTTACTACACCTCTGGTTTAATACACCAATGTTTTGTAGTTGCAGTTATAAACACTGAAACAACATTTAGCCTCAAAATAGTCAGCCACTTCTTTTTAAATCTTGTTTCCTTCAGGAAACAAACCTTGCAAGTTGAATCTATGGGACCCGTGGTAGCAAGATGTAGATATGTTAAATATACTTAGTTCTCATGTATCTTCTATAAATTCTGCTGCTGTTTTCTCCTTGCCTAATGCTGCTGACATTATTATGAGACAAGTCCTTTCTTTGGAGCAAGAGTATTCTTGCTAACAGGATGCAGTGTCATAAATAAAGCCTCACAACTTTGTTCTGAGGTCAGATGAAGAGAGAAACTTCCTGTGAGGGAGAGTTATCCTACTGAAACCATGCCTTTGATACCAAAAGAGTTTATTGCTTTCTTTCAGAAATATAATCATGTTGCCAGATTTACACAAATGTGAATGATTCCTTCCACATGAAGTCAGTAAATAAGTAAGGCTGAAAATTACTAATCACCAAAATGTTAAAAATTATTTTAAAAATCTGTTTCAGATCATTGCTTAAGTTTCACTTTTTTCATATTTTGAAAAATTTATGTTGTATGATGATGTATTAAAAGGAGAATGATCCATGTAGATAAATAGATAAAATAGTAGGATGTTTTGCCTAACAAGATGAATTCCGTATTTTCCTACTTATTCTTTTTGAGCAGTCTATGGTAGTTACATTCACCAGTTCTTTTTAAGAGGTTGTCTTCATAGAGTTAACTTTTTCTTAAAAAAAGAAAAAAAATGCTGTATAATAGCTCACATTACAATAATAATTTAGTTTGTAGAGATAATTTTCAGCAGAATGTTTTAACAAAGTTGTTTTTTTTTTTTTACATTCAGAGTTGGAAGATGGCCAGAAACAGGCAATGGTTAGTGAAAGAACAGAAGCTTTTACTACATCACGAAACTTGCTGATCTCTGGAGCAGATGCTATTGAAAGGATTATGTCTTCATACAAAGAGGTAGTGTACATCCTGCATGCATGAAACAGCAGGGGAAGAAAAGAATAACAATTTATATTTAATATAAAATATAAAAAAAGTAGTGCAGTTTTTAAAGGCAAATTCTATTGCAACTGAATCCATGGAGTTCTTTGAACTGGTAGTTTGATCTTTAGGGTTAAGTTGACAAAGAGTCTAAAGTGCACAGTTGCCTGTATGGTGCAATGTGTAGATGTCATTTTTAATACTTGTGTTCAGGTGTCATCAGAGAATGATAGAAGTTCCTGGAATGTCAGTGATAAAGGTTCAAATTCCTCTTCTGTTTGGAGCACAGACTTGAATTCGGGCTGTCTGCCTTCAGTGTACTGGGACTCTTCTGTTGGAAGTGTCATAAAAGCATATAGTAATTTAATTGTAAGAATCTTTAGAGGTTTTCTAGTCCAACCCACCCACCATGAGCACGAGCATCTTCAACTATTATTGGATTGCTCAGATTCCCGTCCAGCCTGACCTTGAATGTTTCCAGAGATGGGGTATCTCCACCTCACTGGGCAGCCCATCTCTGTATGAAAAACAAGGAGAATTGAATACTTACTTCTGGGCCACTTAAACTGTAAGGCTGTTTTCAGTATCTTGTGAACCTGTTAAATTGTAAGTAATTTTTCAAAATAGAGAAATTTTAGCAGGAAAAAGTTCACCTTGGGAGTACAAGTAGTCTAGAAGTACAGAATGTTCATCTGGAAGATCAGAGATGTTGTTTCAGGTCCTTACCCAAATTCCAGTAGAGCTGGGCTTTGATCTGTTGTCTCTCTTGTGGATTTCTCTAAATGCCAGCTGTTAACCCAAAGAAAAGTGAGGCAGTGCTGTTAATCTCAACATTTCCTTCTGAATGTTTGTTCTTCATATTTTAATTGGTATTTGCTCATCCCTTTGGTTGGAACCCCTTTTCCTGCAGTGCTAGGAGGGACACATTAGCTAGGCAGCTAGTCAGAGACTGTGGATTCTGTTATTTGAAATCCAGCCATATTGTAAATTGTCAGAGGAGGGGTAGTTTGGCACCTTCAGATACAGGCTTTGACAAAGCCAGAGTCTGTGCAATTTTCAGAAGTCCCTCTAATGGACTGTGATTTTTGACCTATTCTCTTTTAACTGTTCCCCTGCTTTATCTCATCTCTCAAGATACTGCAAGATAACCTGTTATACACTGAGGTAATATCTGTTTTATTTTCAGCATTTAAGTTATTTATATAATGTGCATGAGGACTTAGAAAAACTGTGGTTTTCTTTTTTGGCAAAAAAAGTACCCACAAAACAGTAGAGGAAGAGCTAAACAAACTCACTTTGTCTATAACATGGTAAGATACTACTCCAGACAGCATGAGACCAAAGAGCAGTTCTGTGAATTTCCATCTTAATTTTACATTTATGCTTCTCTTCAAGAGACACTGCAGTACTTCAGCCACATTGTCATTCCCATTTTGTGGTTCAGGCAGTTTCCAAAGGACGGTGTACTTCAACCCACGTCAAGTGGTGGTGCAGTTCCAGTTCTTGCCCACCTCCTCCACCAAGTCAGCCTCCTTCAAGTCAGTGTAATTCACAGTGCAGATGAGGTGGGCTCAACTTGCCTTTGCAGTCACTAGTTTAGGTGGTAGTATTTAGTGTTTGAACAAAGTGAGTTTCTACAGTCATGGTGTAGAAGCTTACTTCACGTTCTGGTTCTTCTGGGTTACAGCTGGTACAAGTTTCATTTATGACATGCAGGATTCTTTTCGTCATCCTCTGGTGAAATGGTGGACATGTGGCCAGAACTAGCGCTCCTGAGTCCAGCACAAAGAGTGAAACTTACAGAAGAATTATGGAATTATTTCCAGTTATTTCAAATAATCTTGGAATTTTGTACGCCATAGTGGGTGAACTC
>WAAG01067289.1:1426-16492 GCA_013390105.1 Tichodroma muraria
AAAGGACTAATAATACTCTTTATTAAAAAAAACCTCTACAAAGAACACCTGTGGCCTAAGAATGGAGGCTTTGAGACCTTTCACCTTGTCATAATAACCAACTGCATCCTCATAAAAATGGAAAATACTGTGATAAACATTCTCTGCCCATTTTCTGCACACTTACAAGGCTGATCCTGAATCCATTCTCACATTAGCTACACACAGACATTAACCTTTCATAATAAATATGACTGTCAAAATAATTGCACAGAGAATAATCTTCCTATTGAAAAAAAATTAAAATCTGGGAACAAAATAGATTAAAATGGTGATTCATGGAAATTGTTGTTATAGTTCAAGTACACAGGTATTGCATTCCTCTGCTGTTTTAAGAAATTATTCACTACTTTGCTGTATACATGCATGTGTTATTTCAAACATAGTTTCAGTATTAATAACAAAAAACTGTTCTGTTTTGAAAGAGAAACATACCTAATTTGGTGTGATAATTTGAGTGCTCTAACTCTACCAGAACTCTTGAGTTTGATGCAGCAGTTACTGGAAAATATTATGAACTGTCTCTTTATCAAAAAAAGAGAAAAGCTAGTGGTAGAGAATAATGGCCTAGAGGGCCTAAAGGCACTATTATAGTCTTGACAATTATTGATTGCTGTTTTTAGCACAGAATAGGATTTGGAATCCTTAATCTTCTTTATTTAGAATTTAATAACTTTAAAAAAGTTGTATGACTTGGAGAATTGGCAAGAGGAGAAGGTATGCTAGAGTCTTGTGCAGTTACGGGCTGGCTTTATCAAGACTGCCTCACAGCAGTGTGTAACAATGGGTGTAAATATGGGCAAACATAATGCAAAGCAGTCCATATGGAAGGAGGGGTGTGTTTATATCTGTGAAGAAAGTCTGTAAAGAACAGAAGCAGAAATATAAACCACTATATATTGCAGTAATTGCTTAAATTAACAGCTGTGATGGCTATCTCTGGCCTAATTATCTGCTTTGGATCTTCAGTGCCTTCTCCTGACTGAATTCATGAACTCAAAGCTGCAGCCATCGAGGCTGCTGCTATTATAAGCCAGGCCTGTACACCATCAAATGAAATGTCTCCTATTTATAACCCAGACCAAATACCTACTTCCCGCACTTTGCTCCAGTATTGCTAACAGCTAAGCTATAGATCTGGAAGAGCAAACTGCATAGACTGAGAGGCTGTATGCTCTGCATTTCAGGTCTTTGCTTCTTGAAGATAAAATAATTGCATGATAGAAGTCAAATCCATAAAGTCTGGGAGAAAACAACATTCAGATTATGTGGAGCAAAAATGCTGCACTTTTTTTTTTGTGTCCATTCAGAATGAGTTCACTGGCTCAGGTAGATTCCAACAAGACATCTGTTAATACTAAAGGCTACTTCAGAGACATGGTTGGAAACCTGAGTTTTACTTTCAGCAAAAATGGCTGTAAATGTTTTCCACAAAACTTTTCAACAAAGTTTTCAAGATTTTTTTCATAAGACAAACAGGGAGTTTTCCCCTTAAAATACAGCAAAACAGGAACATGTCAGTGCCCTCTCCACACCAGCAAACATTCTTTGTCAGTCCTTTTATTTTTTTATCCCCCAAGTGTGTGGAAGAATGTGTGTGAGTGTATGACATCTGTGTTCAGTCTCTCCCTTTTCTCAGTGGCTCTATGATAGCGTGCTGGTTTTTGTTCTTTCACAAGCCTTCGAAAGGACAAGTCTTATCTTGCAGGTATTGTTGTGGGACATGAGATCACGCTCCAGTAAGGAGTTTATCAAACTTGGTGTTTACTCAGGGTCACCTTTGAGAGCCTGGTGGCAATGGAGGTGCCTGTCCTGGGGGGGTCACAGCACTCACGTGCTACATTAGCTCATATGTTTGGATACATTTACCCCATGTATCCCACAAGGATATTTAACTTGGGAGGGATATTTTTTCTCTTTTTAATCTGTGCAGGAAAAGTACCTGACAAGATGAAAATCAGGCTACAATCAACAGGTTTTATTGAGCAAAGCTTTGCAGTAAGCTTATGGCTATCATTGGTTCTATACTCCCTCCTCCCCAACTCACCCAACCAGGAATGTTCGAGAAAAATGAAGAAGAGTGAATTAGAAGGCCAAAGGCATCTTTTGAAGACAAGGTTGAAAACCTTGTAAGTAGTCAGAGGCACAGGCAAATGTGTGAATGTGCTTTCAAAACACAGCTTCTGTGTCTCTCAACACCTGAGTACAGCTCAGTTCAAGTACCTAGGAAACAAGTTTAAAAGAGTTTTCTGCAATGAAAGATCTTGATGTTAAAACTTGTTGCTTGACAACAGTGTTTTCCAAGGCAGTTGTGTACCTTGTGACTGAGAGAAGAGGGAGAAACCCTGATGTCATCATCATTTGTCACAGATGTTCACAGATGATTGTTCAAATTAATTTCATCATTTCATGTCTGGCTTGTGTGTGCTAATTTAAACTCTTTCTTGTCCTTTATCATATGCATGAAAAAGATGTGTTTAAAATCCAAAATAGACTCTCTCCTATTCCAGTCTCATTTTGTTTATCCAATTTCAAATAATGATTGAAGACTGGAAGTCGTCTTGTCTAGTTCCAAAGGTACTGCAGAAGACTAGGAAATGGGGACCAGGGTACCACAGCCATAATGGATGTTCTAAAATTTCTTGAAGTCTGTGATACTCTATAGCTAAAAGCAATGCAAACTAAATAATGTTATATTTGACCGTATTTCTCAATTTTTCAGTGTGGAGCCTGACTTTAGCTGTTTATGTTAATATGTAGTTATGTAATAAATTGTTCATGGATTGGTTTTTTTTTTCAGGTTGAGCAAGTATTGTAACTTTCTAAGAAAGCAAAATATCTAGTTTTGTGACAAGGTATTAACATTGCAACACCTTGGCATCTGAGTTTGTAATAGTTGGCTTTATTCTTTTAAAACAATTTTAAAACAGAAAATTGGTTTCTGTTGTTCCATGTCTTGTTATGAAAATGTATATATACATTTCTAACAATTTTTTTAAAATAATTTCCTCTTCATATTCTCTTCTGTAAT
This sequence comes from Tichodroma muraria, assembly GCA_013390105.1. Classification (NCBI taxonomy): domain Eukaryota; kingdom Metazoa; phylum Chordata; class Aves; order Passeriformes; family Sittidae; genus Tichodroma; species Tichodroma muraria. Next base: position 4,497 of record WAAG01067289.1, read on the forward strand.
CACATCTGCAAGAAAAATGTGAGTTAGAAACATTAATCATTTGGGAGCCTTGTGTCTAAGTCTTTGAAGACAAAGTGCTGCTTCTGCTGACTGTAGACTTTTTTTGCCCAGGGTGGTTTCCTCTTTCCATATAAATCAAAAAACCCCATACTGTTGTTCTTCCCAAATCAGGTGGGGGCAGGGGGAACTGTCAAGGAATAAATAGCTGGTTTTCATGTGATGTTGCCACCAGAAAAAAACAGGCCATCAAGAGAATCTTAAAGGATTTTTGAGAAACAAAGTTTAAGTAATGTAAATTAAAAACAAAGACAGATTTTTGCCCTGCCTAAAGCTGGTACAAATACTTACCCACGTCACTTCAAAATTGATAGGATTCCACTCTCTGAATGTCTCTTCAGATTAGGAGTGTTTCTTAGGGTACTGCAGATTGGTTTCTAGACTTCATCTGCTGATACATCAACTCTCAATAAATGCATCAAATAATGAGATTTATTGGTATTTGTTGATGTCTCAAGTTCCTGTGAAGAATATCCAAGAAATGGTAAAAACTGACTGCTGGCTGAAGACTTGTCTGTTGAAAGGCAGGAGAAATGTTAGTTGTGGGATATTGGTGTCAGGTTTCAGGAATTATGATTTTCCAGTCTTTTAGATGACACAGAGCATAACTGAAAAGTTTAAGTAACTTCCCCACAATTATTCATCAGAGACAGATGTTTCACCCCGCACGTGCAAAGCAAGTAGACAAACACGGGTGCCAGAGGTGAATTGCTGCATCTGGCACGTCTCATCTTTCCACTCATCTCTGAGCACCTGTTGTCATCATCATCTGTCCAGCAGAGAAAAATCCCTCCATCAGGTGAGTGTTTTCTTTGCCTATTTTGGGGCAGTATAGATGCTTGTTCTTTGCAGATCAATTAGATAAAGAGCTGTGTTAGAAATGTTTTTATTGGCACATAAAGCAATAGTGCTGCAGATCCAAAGGAAGCTGGTGTTGGTCAGAGGTATTGCCATGTGGCTGCCAGAATATCTGCTTATTACTGGATAGTATCGAATAAAGTCCCCTTATCCTTTACAGTGTTTTGGTTAGAAAACCTGGTGCTGTTGTCCTGTGTCAGAAGTAAGGCACTGAAACTCCAGTGGGGTTTACCTGTCTTGAGAAGCTGCATCTTCTGGTCGCTGCTGTTGCCTGGGTGCAGCCTCATCCCTCGCCCCGCTACAGCATGGCCGGCTGGTGCCTCGGCAGGGCTGCCCTGTGCCCGGGAGGGAATGGCTCGCTGCATTCCCCTCTCTGCCGGCAGGGAGAACGCTGCTGCTGCCAGCTGTCAGCTACTGCAGCCTGGAACAGTTTGGAGGAACGAGGCCTAGAGCTGGTAGGTCTGCCCCATCAAGGCAGAGCTGGTTTGATACTGATCTGTGCTAACAGCAACATTGGGCTTTTCACTGCACTCCTAAGCCAAGAGTGTGGTGTCTGCAAATACAGCAGTGGTGTTGGTTTATGTGAATTGCCTACAGCTAGGCAAGAACGTTGTGGAGGAGCCAGGAATTCAGACCTCCTGAGCCCTGCGCAGGCTGCTCCTATGTCTTTTCGTTAATCTTCCTTCCATATAACTTTCTACCTTGGCATGACTAATGTTCCCAATTAATGTGTACTAACCTCTAGCATTTTAATATAATAAAGTAATAATTTATGTCTTAATACGGAATTTAATTTTTGTACTTGCCTGCCATGTTTCAGGCGCCATGAAGGGTCAAAGAACAGGTGTAGGTGTCAGGGGAGTGCTGTTTTTGCAGCACTGCTCATGAGTTATGAATCCCTCAAGCTTGCTGTTGTTGGCCATATCAGGGAGCAAGATGTTATTTGGGACTCCAGAATGAATCCTAGGCCCCAAAGTGGGAAATAAAGCAACGTACAACTGTGTTCTGAAAGTTGGAACTAACTTCTTTGACTGATTTGGAAGAGTCAGAACAGGAAAAGCTGTCTGTGCTGTTAGTGGATTACAGAGCAGCAATTGCGCCTGCTTTTCTCCCCCCAGGTCTGATTCTTGCTTTTGAAGTTTTGTGTGATAGGAGAAAAGAAATGTCACAATTACCTTCTTTGTTTGCCTGCTATATTAGCCACTTTAAAAAACAAGGAGCAGAAGATCAGAGAAGGTGACCTGATCCTTTTGGACAGCCGTAGCTGTTGGGAACAGCGGTGTTTCAGAGCCCTGTCTTGAGCTAACCTTGTGGTGAAGTATGCAGCTGGTGGAAGGAATTGGGGAGACACAGAAAGCACCGGATTATATAGAACTTGTGTACTTTTGTTCCCAGACTGACATCTCTCTTGCCCAAACTCCATTAATATTTAACAGGATAAAAAGAGGCTATTTTACTTCATTTTGAAAAAGAAAGCAAGCATCTTTCCCTGGCCTAGCAAGGACTAGTCATACAAAATGAAACCATGAGGATATTGGACTGAGATCATGCCAAAAAAACATTTTTACTTTTCACTATACATTCAGGCCTATGTCTAGCTAAAAACAAGCCCAAGAGCACCTATGTCCTTGCCATGTAGTAACGCTGTCAAAAGGAATATTACCTCCCCCTACACTCCAAAGAAATACCAGTGGGCCATAAATACATGCCTGTGCAAACTGAGCGCTAGAAGATCACATCTATTTTAGAGAGCAGTGCTTCTAGATTGCAGGACCACTGCACATTTTCTGGAACTCTGGGCAAGTAACAGATTTAAACTCTGCTCAACTATTGCTGCAAAGGCCTCTGTAGCGTCCTCCCCATCCCCAACTACCCACTCTGTGCTTTGGTTTTTGAAGGGGAGACCTGCTCTAACAGCCTCTGGCAGCTCTCCCCATCTCCAGCAGGGCTGGGGTAGGCACCCTTCCCAGGGCAATATCTGCTTTAAAGTTAACAACGAGTCTTTTTGCACTTGCTGCAATTATTTAGAAACCTCCTTGTCAAATGACCCACGTTAAGCCAAAGAGCATATTACTAGGGGTGTGCTAACAGCACCAGTGCACTAAACCACAAGTGACAGCCTGACCCAGTGCTGTGCTTTAAAAGGGCAGGGCCACAGCGTTGGAGTTGGAATTCTGCTTTAATTAGGCCATTACCTGACCTTCAAAGCTGTATTTTGTTCCTCCTCTGCATGCTATGCTGGAGGAAAGGCTGCTGGAGAAGACAGGAAGAGCCCTATCTGATCGTTATCAGGAGCGGATGAAAGCCATGCATTGCCTTTTCCTTTTGACATGTGCAATTAGTTTGGCTTGTGTGGAAGAAGCATGTCAAGGTAAATAGCCATCTCTGTCCTTCCTCCTGCTGATCCCTGGCAAGGTCCATCATGCAAAAAGCTATTCAGTCACCTGTTGACAGTGGTATCCCTCTCATAAAACCTGATTATACACCGTCATGAAGTACCTTTGCCCAATGGTGGCCTGACACTACCATGGGCTGTTTTACAGGCTGAGTGCACTCCAGCACTCCTCATAAAACTTTCTTTGAACCCATTTGTTTCTACATCTCTCTGCTCCCCTCCCCCCTGCCCTTCAAAACAAGTTTTTCCATTTTTATGGGGATGGGGGAATCTTTGTGCCCAGGGAAAGTGACGTGTGGTGCTCACCAGGAACATGCTGCCATTACCCTCACCCTGTCAACCCAGCGGAGTCCCATGGCTCTGCTGCCGCCTTTGGCCTTCGTGTTGATGATGTGGGTCTCCTGTGTTTGCCCTGACTTCCCTGTTGTCTTAGCAGAGATCTGTGCTAATGCACTTACCTTCAGGAAACCAGTGAAATCAGTTCCTGCCTGGAACCGCTGCCGGCTGCCACCAGTGCTCAGCACACAGGGACAGACTCTACATGGCTGCATGTTGCAAAGACTCTCACTAAAGGCAGAAGACCTGTTTCATGTTTGGATTGTTCTTTTTCTTTTTTTTTTTAGTAGGCACAAGAATTCATTTTCTTTTTAAAATTCAGTTCACTAGATTTAAGCAATGCTCTGCTTATGAGAAATGAAGTCCAAAGCAAAGAAATCCAATGCAAGTGCTGAGAGAGTTCATTTTTAATTCACCTCTTAGGCCAGTTGCAGCAACATTGCAGATGGGTTATGCCAAGGAAAAGCTTTAAGCTCACTCTGTATCCATATCTTAGAAGCATGTGCATGTGCCTTTCCACCACGGCTGAAAGGGTGGCCCCTTGCCGTGCCCAGCGTGAGCCGTGGTCACAAGTCTCCAGTCATACCCTCCATCTCACTGCAGATTTCCTGTGTGGTCACGGGAAAGTCATTTTGAACTCGTGCTATCTCCTTTGCTTTGACCAGGAGTGCTGCTAATCCTTTTCCTTCTTGTGAAGTTGACTGTGCATGAGCACCAACTGTGTGGCAGGCCAGTGGCTGCCAGAGCAGCGTGCTGTGGGGATGGCTGTATCGGTCCCTGTTTGGGTGCTGCACCTCAGCAGATGGTGATGATACCAGTGCTCCCCAGTGTCACTTAGATCACAGCGGACAGTGTTCGTTCAAGAGAAAGGTTTGAGAAAAGCTTGCTTGTTTAGTCACAGAGGCTTTGTTTCCTTCTCTAAGCAATATTCAAAGGGTGATGAAGTAGCAGTTGAGTTAATTAGAGGACAGAAATTAGATAATGTGTTACAAAAGGATGGATATTCAGAGATGAGCACAATGGAAACAGCACTGGACTTTTTTTTACAGTACTATTATACAGTTAAAAGTATTTAGCTCTGGTTTATAAAGGGGGAAAATTATGCATGGCAAGATCCAGTGGCTTCCTCGAGGTCAGATAGGAAATGTTTTTTGTTGGCACTAACATATGGAATGATCTGGCCAACAAGTGACTGAAGTCCTGTGCTGCCAGAGAGCCCTGGAGGGTGGTGTCTGTGCGCTGTGTCCCCGGGCTCTCCGCTCAGACGCCCCTCTGAAGCGGGCGCTTACACCGGGCCGCCCGCGGCAGGGGCGGCAGCAGGAGCCGTGTCCGTGCTGAGCTCAGTGGCATCTTGGGCCGTGGGCACCGCGTGCTGTGCGTGCAGGCTGCTCGCTGGCCTGCCCGTGTTAGGAGGTGGCGGTTGCACAGTCGCAGTGACATGGCAGGTAATCAGAAAGACCATTTGTGCTTTTTATCGCTTTTATCATGAAAAAGCCTAGTCTTTAATCAGATGAGTTCTAGATTGGGTCTGAGGACAGATAAACTAGTAGCTGCTGAATTCAGTTTTGGTGGGGTTCTGAAGCGGTAGAATCACCACCCTTGGAAATGTTCAAAAAATGTACAAGTGTGGCACTTAGGGACGTGGTTTAATGGTGAACCTGACAGTGTTGGGCTAATGGTTGGACTCCATGACCTTAGACGTCTTTTCCAACCTTAATAATTCTGTCGTTCTACGGACCACTGGCGGACGGCAGCTGTGGGGTCGGGGGGCTCGGCAGGGACAGGCTGCTCCTGCCCCCGGCGGGCCCTGCTCCCCTCTGCCCGGCTCCTGGGGGCGCACGAAGCGCCGAGGGGCCGGGCAGCCCGGCCTCGCCCGCTCCGCGGCCTCTGCCCGAGCGGCCGCGAGATGGCGCCCGAGGAGCGGGCAGGCCCCGCCGCAGCTCCGCTGCCTCAGGCGGCCTTCCCGGCCGCGTCTGCAGGAAGGCGGCTGCTTGGGGTGGCTCATTTTAGTGCTAAATTGAGCCCAATTATTATAGTTTAATGAAGGGCTGCTTCAAGTTAAATAGTGACCCCGGCATTGTGTTTATATGAATGAAGAATTAACCTTAAAAGGTTGCCCTTCTCAGAAAATGGATTGCATGCTCGGCTCTCTCTATTGATTAGTTTAGGTATTTAAAGTGCTGCATTTTATCTCTCTGGCCTCCCGGTAAATTTGTCATGATGATACTTAAAGGAGGCAAATTGACGTTGTTTATTTTCACAAACCTTTTTGACATATTTCTGGGGCTTCTTACGGCACCTTTGAGCTATACAATATTGTGTGAAGGAACAGTGATAACCCTTCTGCTTAAATAAGTATGACAGTCTAACATCTCTGTTCAGCTGAAATGCCACTGAAAAGGATGCTGCAGTGTGAAATTTGTATTGCACTGCAGCTGATGAAGTGGGGTGAGCAATCCTGAGGAGGTTTTCAAGAGGACTGGAGTCTCCCCATATTAAATGACTGATGGGAGGGTTTGTCGGAATTATTGTTCACTCCAAAAATTGGAGTTCCTTTCTCTTTGGAGGGTGCCAGACAATGGGAGCCATGCTAATAATTGCAAAGTACTTTAATACTGAGTAGTATTAGGGATTTGAATGTGACATGCAACTAAGCAAAAAGAGACAGGACACGCGCATGCATTTCTGTATTACAGATTTCTGAGGAAATAATAGGATGACGTAAAGTTTTTAAGTTAAATATGGGCACCTGGTTTTCCTACAGATGTTTTCCTTCATCAGTTTTTACTCCAAAAATTATGGGGAAGTGTGGGAATTTTATGCTGTGATGCTATAAGTCACTCCCCTGTGTACTGCTACGCAAAGCACCACTAGCTGTGGTTGTGCCCCCTGAGATGAGTTGTTTCTCCGCTGGTGCTCAGCGAGCAGCCTCAGCACTGCTTGTCCCACATTCCTGTTTCTGGGGGATGGGTGAGGGCTGTGCTGTGGCCCGGTGTACCCCGCAGGATGACCCCACTGATGCCTCCCATAGTGGCACAGGGAGCGTGGGTGTGGGTCTCCTTGTAGGGGAGCAGGAGGTTTGCAGGCCCCGCGGTGAGGCACAGCAGCATCTGCACTCCCCACACTGGACCAGGGTCCAGCCACCCCGGTCGGGCTGCGCTACCCAGGGTGTGTGAGGGGCAGCCAGCCTCCACCAAGGCTCCTGTTCCCACAGCTGTCAGTCTCTAGCCTGCTTCTTCAGTTATCCTCTCTGGTTTCTCAAGTTTACAGATCTGCTTTTGGTCTCTGAGTGAGCGATTGCCACCCCTTTCCTAACCCCATATCCTGGCTGGCAGTAAGAATATGCACACCACTTAAATTCCCCAAACAAAATGGAAATGGAAAGTCTTGGGTTTAGTTGAAAAGAACAGCGAATTCTGCTTGCAATCTGTAATGCAATTAGTGTTATTTGACTTGGCAGCCGTCGGAGGGCCTGCGTGGGCTGTAGGCTGTGAGGGCCCAGAGTCAGCCTCCATCTAGGAAGAAGACTTTGGAGGACCTCTCAGTAATTTTTACATCTGAAGTTTCTCAGTGGTTTCTCTCCCCCATATCCTCTTCCCTCCGCCCTCGGCATTCAGATGCTGCAGCCAGTCCTTCTTTCCAGCTGGGAAGGGGTGAAGTCAGCTGGTCCTCCAGCCTCCACCCTGCTCTGCGCCCCCACCAGCCCCCCCGTGTGTCTGCGTCCCCTCGCCCGGCCAAAGGAAAATAATTCTGGGTCAGAACTCACTGAGCCATCTGTGTTTCTGAGGCTAAATTATTTCTTACAAAGGAAATAGCATTAGGTCGGTGTATCTGGCTGCTAATTGCTTTAACTGGCTGAAAAGATTTCAGTCTGTTCCTGAACTATTTGTGCAAACTTAACAGAATAGTGTTACCTTCAGATCCTGCCCCAGCCACAGCCAGAACATATAAACAAGTCTTCTGGTACGAAAAGCAGCACAAAGTTTCAAGCTATGCTAGCAGAGGTTATGAGAGACAGGAAGTTATGGGCAAATTGATTTCACCACTGGGAAACTTGGGATTTTTTTTGTCCCCCCCTCAAGTAATGACTGTAAAGCATGCTAATGCTATTCAACATTAGTGCATTAAAGTGTGGCCTTATTAATTCAAGGCATAAAGGCAACAAAATAAGCTGTTAAATTTAAAATATAATCCATATATAATGAGAAAAAAAATGTGTGAAAGCTTTATTCAAATGAAAATGCAGAATTGTTTGAGCTAGTGAAGTATCTTTTGTGCTGAGTTTTGAACATATGTAATAGATTTAATTATTAATTTCTCCATTGTTCTATGCACACAGACAGGGTTCAAGGCACAGTCATTCTCTGGCTTTCATGGATCTAATTTGTATAATTATTGTCTGAATAAAGAACTACTCTTATTCCTGGCTCACTTTTTCCCTCTCCTAAGTACTACCTCACTGCTGCTTTCCAAAAGGAGAGCACCTGCCAATTCTTCAGGAATCAGCTGATCACTTCCAGTGATGAGACACACTCCCAGTGACATTCCTTTTCAAGCCTTTTTGTCTAAATGAATTATTGTGCATACTTTTTAATTTTATTGAACAAATTAGATTTGTCAAGGTCTAGCTTTGTAAATAAATAGCTAGAGACACATGGATGCATATTGCTGCTGTTCAAGGTCTCCTGTTCTATTTATGGAAGCCAGATGAATATGAAACAAAAGAGAAACTTTTCTCTAAAAGCAATTATCTTTCTGCATTCCCATCAGTATAATTATATTGCAGGGAATTTTAAGAAGTCATACAAGTAGAATTGAATACTTAAAATCCTGGCTGGATAGTTAGGCAAAAGCTGAGTGAAGCATCTTCGCCTCATGCTAACAAAACATGCCGTAGCTGGCTGTTCTCTTACGCCTTCACACCTGACATGTATGTGGCTATTCACTGGAAAATAAGATCCATGATACACATGAAAAGTATTTCTAGTGAGAACTACTGAAATCCTCTCAATTTTGTAGTAGTAATATTAATGGGTTGAATTATTTTGTCACTCAAAATAAAAAAAAGTCATGGCATTTAAAAAAGGCATTTAAAAAGTCATGGCCCTTATCTGTGAGCATCTTTAATCATGAGTGTTTTCTTTGACTTTGGAGATACACTGTGTTGTTAAAACAGGGCATCTTCTTTGTTTATGGAAAGTTCTTCCCAGATAGTAGAAGGAATAAGGCCCAAGAACACATAGCAAGGTCCAGACTGTGTTGGTAGAGGAGACTGGTAAAAATCATTATGTTGACTGTGCTTACGGATAAACATTTCAGGAAGCTGCAGTACTGGCACATGGCTTGTAAAAAGTCAGATTATTCTGGGTTCAGGAGTAGACAAAGTTTGCCAGGAAAGTACTTTTTTTTTTCCCCCATTATCAAATTTTGGGACCTTCTCTTAAAAATATGGTTGTCTTTTGCTTTTAATTCATTGGGAAAATGCTGTCAGACCACCAAAATAAAAATTATGAGGGTGTTCTATAGGTTCTTTGACACTCCTGTTAGAGCAGAAAGCTCAGCAAGAGCAGCTGCAGGGGTACTTTTTGAGGAGAAGTGCCAGCGTTAAAAAAAGTCCAGCTAAAAGTCCAGCAAAGAAAAGGGGACTCCTGCCGGAGGGATCTGCTACACCACAGTTCATTTGTCACCTGCCTTTGCAAGGAGGTGCTATGAAGAGGTGAGGACATGATAGTTCAATTAAAAACCATTAAACAGTCCTTGTATGGGGATGTGAAATAAAAGTGGCACGGGATACATATATGATATTTCCAGATTTGCATGTGTAACCTATATGTTTAAGTGTATATTTGCAATTAATATTAGTAGACAGATGTATTCTTTCCAGATAGATTTTTCCCCTTACGTCCCTCCACTCCTGCTGTATCCAGGGTTGCTGGCTCCTTTGCTCTGCCGCTCCTTTTTCCCTCTTCCAGCATTTTTTATGTCAAACAGAACCATGTAAATTAAACATTTAAAACTCAGTTATGAAGAAATTATATATTTAACCTGACCTTGGCGAACAGCTTTAGCAAGTCAGGAAATGTTGGTAGCTGCCTGTGCCATGGCAGATGGCTGCACAAAGCTGCACACCGAGAGGTGCCCATCCCACAAGGGCCAGCTCCTTGCTGCACACCCACAGCAGCTCCAGCCCAATGTTTTCTTTTCTGTGAAAGCCATTTTGTCTGCCATGTGTTTGCATTTATTTCCTTTCCGGCTCTGTACATGACTCATCCGCAGCAGGACGGAGGAGCCAGGGCAGAGCTGGGCTGCCCGGGAGCTGCCTTCCTTACTCACCAGCCCTGTTTTGGGCAGCTTTCTGGAAGGCAGTCCCATGGAGAGGAGCAGTTTCCAGGCTGCAGGAATTAACTTGCTGGGCTTGTGTTAGCTGGGCTCAGTGTTGCTTTGCAGGGCAGGTACGCAAGGGCTCTCATACCCTTCCCATACAAGAGACAGAGATGCTTTTCCCTCTGTAAAGGGAATGGAGATGTGATGGAGGCAGCTTTTATTTACTCAGGCTTTGAACCTTGCCATTCTCTATAAGTTGTCCACTAAGCATCCTGCTGCAGGTCTGACACTCCTAGGTTTTAGTTCAATCCAAACCTAATCTTTTCTTCTTTTTCCAGAAGTTCTATTGGCACCAGAGTTTTCTTGCATTTGGCCATGGGCAGGGTTCAGTAAATGATTTCCTTTCTCTTCCTTCTGGGACCCTGTGCCAGGGCAGAAGGTATGTTTCCATGTGAGGATTCCTGTTGGGAAAGGCTCTTATTTTTTGGAGGGGCTATACTTAAACCATGATGGTATTTTAACTGACTTTTGTTTTTTAGTAAATTCTCCTCCCCTGTCCAATAATCTGCAAATCTGTTACCAATCAGAATATGATACGTATCCTCAGCCAGTTTCAATGGGGTTTATTTCTATTACATCTGGCACTGTATCCTGAAGGGGGGGAAAAAAACTCAGCCAGAATTAGCTGCACTCAAATCAGCTGAATTTTGGATGTGTTCAACCTTTTTGGCCAGACTCATTCCGGTTCATGAGAAGTAATTATCTCTTGAGCATCACATTAATATTAAAGATCCATAGGCATTACCGTTTAGGCAATATACCTTCTTCCTAGCTCCAAAAAAAATTATGTAGGATAATTGATCTGAACATGCTCCAAATGTGCATATGTCTTTATTTATGAATTCCAATGTGGATTGTTTGGGAGGATAAGATGGAAAAAGGAAAAGCTAGCAAAAATGTTGAGACCTCTTCATCTCCCTGGCCATTTCTGTTAGGAGTAGTTATAATCTGTTGAAATGAGTTGTGAAAGCTAACAGTATGTAAATAGCATATGTTACAAACACTAAATCCCTTTAACTGGTACTTCTTATTTACACCTTTCTCCATTTCTTAGATCAGGGGATTCATGGTAAATGCAATTTGTGTCTGCCTGCAGCCAGGCCAGTAACTGCAGAGCCAGGTTTGAGCACTGATGGATCTACTTCCTAAGGATGTCATGAAATTGCACCCCAGCTTCTGCCAGATGAAGGAAAAATTGCCCCTGAAGCACCCAAAATGCTGTCTTCTGCAGGTTATCCATCAGCTGACATGCATCGAGTCCCAGACAGGGAGGTGATGCTGGCTGTGCCACATCCCAGGACGCGGTGGCCTCAGGTGTTCAGGCGCTGCTTGCGGGGAGCGTGGCCGGGCCTCGCGCAGGTGGCTGAGGGCCGGCCTCGAGCCACTGGGCACCCCCGGGCTGACACACTCCCCTGCCCTCCACTGTGTCTGTGACACCTGGGCCTATGCTCAGGTGTGCTTACGGGTCCATAGCTGGTATTGCATCGCTCATCCTTCCACTGGAAGAAAATTCGATTACTCCACTCTAGCCAGCAATGTCATTACATTAAATAGAAAGGGAACCTTTCCCTTACTAAATTCTTTAGTGTGTTCAGCTTCACTCAGTAGGGGAAAAACAAGTCTATAAAAGTGCCACTAGCTGGTTTTAACTTCTGCATGTGCACCCACCTCATTTTCACACCCTGGAGAGGGGTGTCAGACACAGCCTGACTGCCCAAGCAGTCATGGACTGGCCCAATTTCCTGCAGAGTGCCGTGAAGGCCATAGATATCAACTTCAAAGGTAAACAATTACCTTTTATTATCACACATGGCTTTAGCTCTACCAGTTTCAAATAGCACATAATCACAAGTCTGTGATAACATTTACTCCTGATGAGAGAAAATTCACCAAGTACTAAATTGCTGCTGAGATGACGGGAACATGAGCCAGGCACGAATTAACTGCTATGATGAGTCAGCAGACA
>WAAG01067295.1:0-19424 GCA_013390105.1 Tichodroma muraria
GAAGCCACCTCTGTGGCCCTCCTCTGCTCCCAAAACCCAGGCTGTACCAAGTCGACACACTCTGATGGATGCCCTGGAGCAGCAGCCTTTGTGCTGTGTCAGGGCATCCTCATACTCTGCATGCTGCCCTCTCCATGTATGCTTTCCCCTTCCCTGTCCTTGCTCTGTCCTTCCCATTGCTCTCCTTCCTTCCCTTCAGGGTCACTGGCTTAAGAGGGCCAGAGTCATTACACCATTCCCAAGCCAGTGGGCAAGCTGTTTTATAAGGGTGTAGTTTCCTAGCAGAAGGGCTCTGATGCCTTAAAACATTTCTTTTTGTATCATCTGAGCAGCATAGAGAATCCTTTAAGGAGGAGAAGAATTGAAACTACACTTCTGGAGTGAAAGGATATAAATATATTGTGATATACTCATGACACACTGTTGCTGAATTTTAGCACATTAGACTCTGTCTCTTGCACTTACCTGAAGACACTGTCTTTGTTCGTTCCTGTTCAGTATGGTGGGTTCTTGAGAAAGCTTCCAGAGCAATCAGAGAAAGATTTTGCAAGACTGGCTGGAAGTTTAAGGGATGTTCAAAGCAAGCATTGTAGACTTCAAAGAAAGCTGTGCAGATAATTTAGACTTCAGGACTGTAATTAGATAGAAGAAAATGCATGCTGTGATAAACCCAGCTGCTGTTCTCATAGCATGTGACTGATATCATGGGCACAAGGCCAGGACCAAAAAAGGTTACAGCCATGGTTGAAATGCCGCCTTCTAAAATTTATCAGATTTGATGTGCGTGTTCAGGATGATGAAACGTTGATTCAGATACTCCTCTCACCTCTTTTGAGGAGGCTAGACCAGAGCTGCCACTTACAAGTTGATTGTTCCCCCTGCAAAACCTAGTCAGAGACTTCTCACAACCATGTTTGACTACAAGCTGTGCAAAATATGGGCCAGCAAAAGAGGTCGTGATGAGGTGACCCATTTGCAGCAGCATAAATTCTGCTTATTTTATCCAAAGGAACTTTCTGTTGTGGCTAATATCATTGCATGGATCTTGATCAGTGACACTTCTAAAGCTTGGATCTTGCAACTACTTTGTGACCTTTGTATTACAGCAGAGACATATCCAAAAAGATGGGTATGTCCAATGATTAAGACATTGTATAATCTACATTGTTGTCAAGAATCAACAAAAACTCCATCCATGGCAGGATTTTAGCGTAAAAAAGAGTAAGAGTCACAGTGAGATCACTGAGAAACATTTAATTTGAAGATATTTTTTCTCCACTCAGAAGTAAAATTGTTGCCAGGTTGAAGTAAGATAGATTAAAAAGAAAAGATGGCATTTAGCATCAGAACAGAAAATGAAGCAGTCATGCTCTCACCTTATCTCTGACATAGGCTTGCCTTGGCAAACTTGATATGTCATCTAGTGTGTTGATGTCTTAATTTTGCCATCTGTAAAATGGTGATACCTATTACGTTTCCTGAAGGGGCATGGGTGATATATGTTTAGCATCTGATAAATGTAAAATTCATATTTGGAAAAAATACACACTTAATTGTATAAAATTTCAGTGATTAATCAGTGAATTAAAAAGTCTGATTGCCAGGAAGGCAGGGGCTGAGTGGGACATGTAGGCCTGTAAGTCAGTGGTGAGATGTGATGGTAGGACTCTATTTCTGGTTTTAAACTTCCTTCTTTTCTCTCTTCTCTGATACTCTTTTTTTCTTTCTTTTTTTTTTTTTTTTAAAAAAAAAACAACCCTAAATTATATCTTAGGGTTTTGAAATAGCATCAAAGGCATAGTTGGAATGCTTATAAATAGCTGTATCTTTTCTTGAAGGTGTGGTGTCCCAGTTTATTTGAGGACTAGAGAGGCATTGTGGGCCTGGGGCTGGGGATATTTCATGGGGCTGGCTCCCTGGTAAGGCTGTGCTCATCCTCCTTGCTCAGTCATGTACCCAGACCCTGCTTCTCCATGGCCACTTGTTCTGCCCTGCTGGCAGCCTATGCCACCTGCCCTGGGGGATGCTTTTGTATGTGCAGGCTTGTCCCAGTGACTTCCTCCCTTGCTATCCAGTGTTTGCCTCCCTAAACCCTCCCTCCTTCCTCTCCAGCTCACAGCTCCAGTCGGGGCCCCCCTTTCCCCTGGCTTTAGACACAGGGGCAGAGTGCAATTTCTTCCTGCATGCCTCCCTAGGAAAGATCTAGTAACATGTCCCCTCACTCTGAGGGGTCTGGAGGCTCCATAGCCACATGCCTTGGAGCCACCCCTGTGGCTGGCACACTGTCCCAGTGCCACATGCAAGGAGCTGGCAGTGAGTTTGTGAGCACAGGAGAGACGTGTCAGACAGCAGGGCAAAGCCTCTTCCTTGAAGAAAAGCACTGAAGGGCCATGGATGCTGATCTGCAGAAGGATCTCTGCTTTCCACAGCCCGGGGGAAGGCGGCTCCCTGGGGATGGATCAGGAAGAGCCATGGGATGGCATCTCATGGCATGGCAGCACAGGGGACAGGCTGCTGGAAGAAAAACCCAGCGTCTCTTGGCTCAGAGTCCATGGAATGAACTGTAACCACCAGCCTATAAATGAGAACATCCAAACAAACAAACAGAAATAAGACCAAATGCAAAAAAAAGAAAAAGGGAAAAAAAAAAGTGGGAAAAAATAAAAAGAATCCAGGATGGTGTGGCTCTGACTCTGGGCCCTGTCGTCTTCTAGGACTGATGAAGCGACTGGGTGGTTCTTCAGATTCCTGTGGTCTGAACACACACCCTAGTCATAACTGAGATGAGCACGGAAAAAAACAGTAATGAAAGAGGGCTCTGATTTATTTCCTGATAAAATAACCTTTGCTCTCAAAGGCTAACATTTCAGCTCCAGCTTGCAGAGAATGATCTTTTATTTCCATCCATCAAAGCCTGCCTACATCGTGCTGGATATCCAGAGTATTCTTCACACACAGTCATGTGTTGGCCAATGAAGGAAAATTACTACCTATAACTTTTTTTTCTGAGGGAGGAGAAAAAGGAGGTGGGCTGAAATTTGTATTAAGGACTGAAATAATTACTATCCATCACAACCCTGTGACTACAGTACAAGGAAAATTGCTTAAAAGTACTAAGCAAGCCAAAAAGGTTTTTATACAGTGTAAATAATCTCTGTGTTTTTTGAGCCTTTGATTTGAATCATCATCCAAATAATTCCTTTTTTATTTTTGCTCTGGTCGACATCTTGAATGAGTATCCAGGGCCTTCCCGCTCTGCCACTGTGTTAGATAAATACCACTACATCACATTTTTGTCCATTACTGGTGTCACTTGGTGTGAGGTAAGAGCCTGCAGTGTTGACTGAGAGTGACAAGAGTAACAATTAAGATTTCCAGTTCACATGGATGATTTCACACCACATTGTGCTGCAAATGACTACAGGGAACTGTCAGCGTAAGTGAGTTAAAAGCAAGGCAGATGTTTATTTGCAATCAAAACATTAGCTGAGCTTGATACCTGATGAAGCAGAGGCACCTGCTCTGCAGAGGAACTGTTTGAAATAATGAGTTGTTTTTCATAAAAGAGAGTCTGCTCCAATATATTTTTCTGAAAATATAACTTTTTTATGTCAGTAGTCTGCACTTGGGTAGAACAAAGTAGAGGGTCTTGCAGTGTTCATATGAATCACCCAAATGAGCAATGTGAGCAGAGAGCCCCAGTGCATGACAGATCAGTGTTCTCATGGCCCAATGCCTCTGTACTCTTTGGCTGGGAGTGCCAGCTCAGTGTCAGCCCTGGGTAATGCCAGCATTTTCCTTGGGTTCTGATGGTAGATTTGTGGATGTTTTGGAGTGCTCTGAGAAGGTACATTTTACAGGGCTCCCTTCTGTTAGTCCTGAACCTTCAGTGGGTTGGCAGAGCCCCTCTGCATATGGGGTTGCTGGTTTTTACAAAGCTCTGTGAAGAGACACTGTAGCAAGAAACTTGTGTGGGTGTAGAAAGCAGCAAGGGACTGTTTGTCTGTGAAGGTGGATAGAGGGTGTTCATGGGTGCATGTACTGCAAGTCATCCAGCATGTGGGAACAAATGTTTTTATCTACAGAGATTAGCACACAGAAGTAAAGGTGAGAAGAATGAAGAGACCATAACCCTGCGTCTCTTGAAATCATCAGGGATTTCCTTTATTTCTAGGAGCTGAGCTTTGCTTTTTTCCTTGGAGAGCTCATTCTATCACAAGCTCAGAGGAGGTCCAGAAAGGATGGGGTGAAGAAGGAGGAGTAGGAAGACTTCTGCTCAGGTGAGTGGAGTGATGCTGCCATAGGTCATCAGTAGGCACTGACATCCCCAAAACTCCCCAGACCCCCTGCAGAAAGCACAAATTTATTTCCTTTGAGTTAAAAAGAATAACATTCATAGCTAGCAGATATTATAGAGATACTTCCCATGAGAGCCAGCCACTGCAAAGTGCAGTGAACAGAGTTACCTTGAAGCAGTGCAATAGGATTGAAGGTCAACCTCCTGTGTGGGTGCCTCCAGTCAGTGGGAGTTTTAAGGGCTGAATATCCTCACTGCAGTCAGTTAAGGCTTTGAGAAGGCAAGTTAATGTTGGTTTTATTATGAGTCAATGTAATAATGGTATGGGCCATCCAGCCATTAGCATATCTACCTTGGCTATAGGGAAACATTCACGGCCCAAAACAGAAGCTGGGAAAAAGATTGCAGAATAACAGAAAAGAGCTGTAATTCCCTCATTTTCAAGTTCTGGTGTTAAGGACCTACAGGATTATTCCCCAGTTCTCAGCTAGCCATTCCTTCCAGCTCCTGTTGTAAGCAGTTTTCACATAGCCTGACTTCCCTCAAAGTGTACCCTTCATCCATAAGGACCCCATAAAAAGTATTAGGCAAAGATTAAACATTATAAACATATAACCAGCTCATAAAATGAGTTTTAAATGTTAAGCATGAAAGGGTGAATTTGCCTAAGGGGGCTGCTCTGAACTCCATTGACTCAGGAAAACTTGTTCCTTGAGAGACATATTTATCACTATAGTTTATTTGTAGGAACAACTGGAACCACTGGAGGTGGGGAACCACTGGAGACTGGGGGCTTCATTGTGTGGAATGCAGCTCAGACATTCAGTAAGAATAAATTCCCCCTGAATATTTTATACCAAAACTGACAAGAGAGGCCTAGGCTAATAAAAATAATAGAAGATCTTCTATTCACATTTCACATCTGGAAAACTGAGGATCTTCAGGATGAAGGACTTTGCCGAGTGTGTGCTTGTAGTCCTGTAAAAGCAAAGGAGCACAGCCCAATCCTATAATATGTCCCACTGCAGATCCTTAGCAGGATCAGACCCTGAACTGCCCTTTCAGGTGATTAGTACTAGGCCTGAGCCCTCTCCACTGGTCCGACTTCATGTCTTATGACAGATTTTTTAATTGAGATTCAAATGCAGACAAGATAGAATAAAGCTCCTGGGATATCACCCTCTTTCACAAGGGCAGACAAGGATCTCGGCACTGACTGCAGAAGCAAAAATGCTGCATTATGTGACAAAGACTGCAGGAAGAAGATACACTTTTGAATGGATGATTTGAGTACAAGGATGGTGCAAGAAGAAATCCAGAATGGAGACTGACCTATGTTTGTAGTCCTTAATAGCTGACCCGATTTTTCAGGCCTGCCAAAGATGTGAGAGCTTTCTCAGAATGATTTATTTTACACCCAGCTCCTCAACAAATAGCCTCTATGTCTGTAGAGTTTGTAACCAAAGAAGCATTGATAATTGCCTGTGTCAAAAGAAGAGTTAAATTTTGCATTAAATTCCAAGCCTTTCCATTCCTCTAGGCTAGCTAACATTTCCTATCGTCATCTGACTAGAGTTTGTTTTCATGTTTCATTTTCTTTTCTATTGATGTATTAGTCTGGTAGACTGAGTTTTCTCAGAGGGTGAACTTTTGTGCAGGTTTCATTAAAAATATTTCACAATACCTCTCTAAAATGTGATCTGTGCTTTTGTGCTGATTGAAAATGCTGCAGCAGTTTGTTAAAGCATATGCTTTTGTATTTCATCAAAACAGATACTTTTTTTTAAATGGAAATCTCAACTATTATGTTTCTCTGTGGAGATTAGAGTGAGCTTTTTCAAACTGTCAATAGAATTACTTTGAGCCTGATTCTATTGTCAGATGTACCTCAGTAAATAAAGAGAAATTCTTCTGAAATCAGTGGAATTATTCTTATGAAAAACCTCAATGCATGATTTAGCAAGGGCCCTTGTTTTTATTATGTATCAGCCAAGCTTTCTAAACTGTCCCAGAGCTGCCTGTTAGTAGCATATATTTAACTAGAATATTAATGAAGGAAAAAGCCTAATTATTTGCATGTAATGTATTTCTTTAAAACTTCACAATAGGAAACAACATGTTTCACATTACCACTTACCTCCTCTAAGGCAAGAGTTGTTCCAGTGGTTGGACTGTGTGAGAAATTATGTTACATACCACCACGGAGACTCATGTATCTCTAAGCAATCTGAAATTCTTTAAATCTGCAGATCAAAATGCTGTTGTGTATTACAACAAGCTGTGCTGTACCATGCTGTCTCCTCTAAAGTCAGAGAAAGAGATGAATAATTCACTAGGGTGCTTTTTAATTTCTAAAATAAATACTTCAGTGCTGCTCATTTTAATGGATATTGTAGAAGGCAGCTTGATGCAGAATCCGAGTGTTCTTATCATTGCATCAGAGTAAATACTTGGCACTTTTTGACTCAATGATTTGTGTTCTTCGATTATGGTTTCTGAAGCCATCCAGAATCTTGAGACTTGTTACATTTGTCTGCTGACATGTCACTCAACTTTTTCTTTCTTCTTTTGGATAAGCAGTCTTGTGCCTGCTCAATACGGGTATTGAAAATCTCAAAAATGTGTGGTAGGAAACATTGTCATATATTCACATCCTGACTCTTGTCTGCTTGGGTTAGCTTGGAACTGGAGGCCTCTTGCAATGCTAAAGAAAATTTTCACTGTTGGACTTTTCTCAGGAGATGGATTGCTTCTTTTAGCTTCTTGATTAACTCATAATTATGGTGGTTATGTTCTACTCGTCCAGAATTCTCCTATGTAAGCGCTTCATTCAAAACCAGTTGGCTTTCTTCTCTTTTACAATCACGTAAGAATTAGAACAACCTGCAGGTGCAAACTTTTGCTAAACCAAACTCACAGGTAGGTGGGAAGTTAAAAGATGATGCAAAGACTCCCCTGTCCACTTCTCCTGGGTTAGGTAAACATCAGAAAACAAAGACTTCAGGGTCATTATCTTTGTTCTGATCTCTTAGCTGAGGAGATCTGGTTGGAGAACAGAATTTCTTTTCATGGGAAATTTGACTCCTCCAGATTTGTTTTTGTTGTCAATGAGAAAGTTAGTTCTTTGTTTTCTCACAGATCATTCATCAAAGGAAAAAAAATAAAGGAATCATTAAGACATGTCACAGTATTTTATTTTCATTTTGGGAAATACATTTTACTATGGTAATATGCAAATATCTTGTTTTGATATGTTGAAGATACTTAGTTTTTCAGAAAAAAAAACAAGAACAGAGACCAACTTCTTTCTTTCTGATTTCTTTGGATATTGGTTTATTTGTCCAAATGAATTTTTTTTTAATTAAAACAAAGCCAAATTTTCCAAAGAAAACTGCTCTGTGAAAATATTTATTAATCCCAACTTGCTTTTGCTGTTGCTGAATGTTGCTCAGATTGTATCATGGCTCCAGTTTCCAGCCAGCAAATGAACCACTCTCTATATCCCTACCTAAGTGTGTGTATATACATTGCACATGTACACACGTTCATGCACAGGACCAACTTCTGCCCTCAGCTACGTATGTTAATCCCAGTGGAGATTACCATCATCGTTGTGCGCGTATGAATGAAAGTAGAATTTGGCTCAGGATTTGTAATCAATATATGAGGCTTACTGAGTGATTCGAGATGCTCGGAGAAAGCTGTTATATAAATGTTAGTCATTATTATTTGTAATAATTACCTACAGCTGTAACTATGGCAAGCCTCCATATAAAAACAGCTAGCCCCTGACATATGGCTTCTGTGCTTCAGCTCCAGATTCCACCAAAGTGCACAATAAACTCTTTCTTTAAAAACATGTGCCTGAAGGGAACATGTAACCTCTGGCACACGATTGCAGCCCTAACGATGAGGAGAGAATTATGCCATCCTTATTAGCAGCAGCAGTCTGACTTGCACAGAAAGGAATGGGTGTTGGATTGGACCCTATCATGAATAACATGCTCCTGAGGTGCATTACAGCCATGGGCAATGTAGGCAGCAAATTAAATTCAGGTTGTAACTGGGTCAGGGCTGAAGAACATTTTGTAACCATATTTTTCCAATGTGGCTGCAGATTAGCTGGATCCTTATTTTTGGGGATGTCTCAATTCTCTTTGGTTTAACTTTTAAACTGAATAAATAAAAATTACAAAAACAAAGCAAAAAACAAAAACAAGCCCAACCCCTGCCCCCCAGAAAATCCCCAAAACCGACAACCAACCAAAACCCAAAAAACCCAAACCAAAATAGCAAAAAATCCCAAAATCCCAGCCGCACAAAGATCCTCCCAAGACAAACAAAATCCTCCAAGTGTCCTCTTACTTTTTCTAGTTTTTCTCATTTCTGACACGGCCCATACAGACATTTAAAAGATGAAACACAGAAACTTTTGAGCAGCACACATTGCTGCTACTCAATAGTCTCAGGAGGAAGCAAGGAATATGGCATCTGACTGAAACTGCTTGGGAATTTAGGCAAACAGCCTGTAATTGCCAGACTGATTTTGGCCAGAAGACCAGGGCTAACACCCACAATAAGTATAAAGTGCCATGGGATCTTTAATGACCCCACCGCTTTGGACACAGTTTTACCTTTATTTAATGCACATTTTATGTTTGTGAATAATATACTCCATAAAATATATACAGTCAGGAAATGCCAAACATTGCCAGTTTCCCAAAGGCAATTTGAGAGCTTGCAGAGAGCACTCTCAGGCCTCGATTCATGATGGTGTTAAACTTTGTTTATATGAGGTAATCCAATATTTTATTCATTAAAATGCACCATGCACCTAAGAGGAATCAAACAAATACTTTACTATGCACTAAAATTGTTCTTCCCCCTTCAGTGAGGATTAAGTGGGAATACTCCATGGACCCCTGGACCTTGTGCGGTCGGGGAGGCTGCAGATGCTGCCTCTGCTGACTTCACAGCAGCCCTCTGGAATCTTCTGCCAGGTCCTTGCTGGTGAAGGCAGGGCAGAGAAGACTGGAGAGGGCAGAGGGAAGTTTGCGTAATGAGCTGCCCAGGATGCTGAAATGCTCTGCGGTTCTCTTCATCTTTGGGGAGAAGCTTTTATCCAAAGACAGCATGTGGAAATCCTGCCTTGCCTTAGGATGTTCTGAGACTGATGATAGCTGAAGGTCAAGAGGTGATGGGTGCCATACTGAGGAGGAGAGGCAGAGGTCACTCAACGTGACATGGCATTAGCTGATTAGTAATGAAATGGGTGAAACATCTGCATTTCTGAAATCAGAGTAGCATCTTCTACAGCTGCTTGGCTTGGGGATTAATTGCCTCTGAGAACCTATGATGAGAATTCATGTTTTTCTCTGTGTTTAGTCCAGCTATAAGAGCCCTTTGTGTTATACTGTTGGTAATTTTGCTTGGGTGCAAACAGAGCAAGATTTTCAAAAATAGGTCACTAAACTTAGGCTCCAAGGACTTTATATGCACACACTTAACTCAGTGATCTGATTAAAAAAAAGCTATCTGAGTGTCCAAGAACTCCCAAAGTTGTCAGATCTGTAGCCAGGCAAACACAGAAAGCTATAATCAAGACTGTGCAATTATGTACATATTTGTAATTTTAAAGATTATGCTTCTATTCTGGTAATGACTGGGATTTTAAGCAGTCTTTTGTATTTACTTTTTTTTATAAGGAAAATGAAGGTGATGGTTTCCCGAAATCCAGATCAGGTCTCTTTGGGAAAGACCACAGACTAGTTCACCTACAGCACCCCAATTTGTATCCTGCTGAGCACAATGTGCAGCAGCTGGAGTCACTGGAGTCAGTGTCAGAGGGAGATCTTCATCTGCCTCCAGAGTCCAACCTCCCACCAGTGGCAAGAGCGGCTCAGCTTGGCTCCACTCAACAGAAGGATCAGGTATGGCTGCAAACACCACACATCTGAGAGTAGGTTTTGTACTTCCATATCACCTTTCATGCATGAATTCCACTGCTTCTAGAAAAGTACTAGTAGTGAGAAAATCTGTGCATTATTTTTGGGACATAAATTCTGAGAGCCAACCTGGCATAAGTAGCTTGTTCTCTCTTAAAGATTTTTCTCCTTAAAACCTTTCTAAAGATTCATGAATGAAAATACCATCTTGTGGCTTGGATTAACGTAGGCAAGGAAGGGTCTTCCCCTCAGTGGGGAGGAGTCTACGTTTTTCTTGTCAGCTCCCATTTTTGGCACAGAACAACTCTGGACTTTGAACACCGTTTGTAGTTTTCAAGGGTCACAGATTTGCAGTACCTGAGGTGGACTTCTGACATGGATGTTCTGTTTGGAAGACATCTGTCCCATGGAGCCTCAACCTCTGAAAACAACAGCATCTCAACCAACCTGATCTTCACCAACATGTGTGTGTCATCCAGCTACACTCCTGCTTTGCTGTTGCTCTTTGCAGCCACTCCCTCTTCCTGCCCACTGAGCACTGCTGGAGGGCAGGGAGCACTGCCAGTGCCACTGGAGCAGCTCTCTCACGGAGGCTTACTGCTCCTGTTTCCTTTCTGAAGAGACCTTCTTGTGCTGGACTGAGTCTCTGCTTGGGACTCTGTGGCATGCAGCACAGAGGAGGTCAGGGTAGGCAATCTTGATCATTTATTTGGCCTAAAAACCTATTACTATTCTCTGTTTTGTTAGTCACAGTCTCGGGAGCATTAAGATTATGGGGTGTTGCCATGATGATGTCTGGTGTTGGGAGACTCATACCAGGAAATGAAGGCCAAGGCTGTCAATTTCTAAACTTGATATAAAGCAAAAGGGTGTTTCTGTAAAAATGATCAAAGCAGGGACTGATGTGGAATAAGTATTTCAAAAAGCGTGTTTGGAGCAAACAGGCTGGGAGCACCCCTTGCATGGTAGTGATGCTTGAAACAGATCATTCCCCTTTTAAATGTCAAGTCTTCCACATATCATTCAGCAGGAGATCCTCCTAATTAGTTTAGACTTTTCTCTCATGGGTCACACCCTTTATCACTTCCCACTCTGTATGACTTGACTTATGGAACACTTGGCTTCAGACACAGTCTCAGTCCTGCTCTTTGCATGCTATTTGCACACAAATTACTTACATCCCCGTATTAGTCACTCTTCTATTTCAGTGATACATTTTTTTTGTACGTTGTGAGTCTGAGGCAGAAGGAGTATCGTTTGGATATGTGAAATCATTCCCAGTGTGGGAATAAGTCCTAGAGCTTGATTAAAAAGTAACACTTCAACACATGTAAAATAGCATGGCTCAAGTCAGCTCAATCAGAGCTGGTTTTGCTTCTCTGTGCAGCCCAGGTCTTACTCCGAGAATGTTTGTTAAAGCACTGAAAATACAGGATGAAAAGGCAGGTTTGGCATTTCTTGCGTCATCCATATGAAAGTGTCTCGGGCTAGGGGATAATACCGGTGTCTCTCCAAGCACAAGGGGTTGCCTTAACCCCTCTACTCAGGCACCGCTTTCCAAAACAGGGCAATATCAGGAAGACTCTTGTGCCAACCAGCCTTTAGTCTGCTAGGTGAGCTGTCTGCTGGGAAGAGGATAAGGTATGAGTTTGAAAACTTCTGGCTAGAGGACAGGATGTGTACCCAGGTAAGTGGACAAGGCACCTTCTGAAAAAAAAACCCCAAAAAACTCAACCCGAAAAAATACACTACCTCTTTCCTTTCCTCCTTTCCCTTTTTCTACTTTGTTTCAGCCAAAAACTACAGTACATGCTGCCAAGTTCAGATATATGGTCAGAGCATTGCCAATTAAGTGGCCATCAGAAGGGGCAGAGCCCAGCTCATGAAAATATTAGTATCTTACTTGGGGTTAGAAAAAAGAGACACCCACACAGAACCTGAGAAACCAGGAGATTTGAACAAATATAAGATTTTCAATAGCCAGGGAGCTCTTCNGAAAAAAGAGACACCCACACAGAACCTGAGAAACCAGGAGATTTGAACAAATATAAGATTCTAGGACTGGGAATATTGCATCAGTGGAAATAATATATAACATAACATATATAACATATAACATATAACATATAGCATATAACATATAACAATCAGGAACTGAGGGACAGCAGAGATGAGGCTTGCTGTGTCAACAAGCCCTATGCTACAGTCCCAACATCTGTGCCTCTGCTCTTCTGGAGTCCTGCGGTACGGGGCTCAGCCCAGCCCCTGCATGTGGAGAAAAGCTTGGGAATGTGAACAGAAAGTACCACACTTGCAGTGCCATAAATCAACAGGCACATAAAAGGAATTAAAAGTGCAGGGCTTTTATACTGTGATTTTGGGGAGCCCTCACTGGAGAAGATTTTTAGTATTCAGGCTGACAGTAACACTACGTAACAGAGACTGGAAACGGGTCTTACAAAATCACTACTTTGAGATAGCTCTTCACCAGAAACAGCTGGAGATAATTCTTCATCTTTCACTTGAAACAGCTATTTCAGTTTAGAATCCATGCGTGGAAGGGAAGGTGGCTCTGCAGCTCCTCCGACATTTTTGTTTTTCACAGCTCACTGTGATCAGAGGTGGGTTTTCCATTGGCATTCAGGTGAAATTATAGGGAAGTAACTATGTACAAAATCTTGTTGGATCTCTGGGCTGTCTGCAATGCCAAGGCTTGCCTGAGGCTCAGAGGTTTTGTCTCTGGGAAAAATTAGGAGGTCTTGACAAATAATTGTAACATGCTGTTATAGAGAATCACAGGAAGGAATGACAAAATCCCCAAATGATTGGGTATTCTGTTCCTTTGTAACATTTTGCTTTTATTAATGCAAATTGTGCTCACATATGTTGTTCAGTGGCCAGTTTACTGCATCCTATGTTTGAGTCGCTCATAACATACATAAGAATTAATACATTGTGCCTGTTCTGTCTTCACCTGCAAAAAAAATTCTGAAAAGGAAGAGGGACATAGAGCTATAGATAATCTGCATAGAAACACACAAATTTTTCTGATGTTTCAACTGAGGAGGGTCTCTATCAAATGAGTTTACCTTCTGTTTTGGCTTCCAGTGAATCCCATGATGCAGAGCAAAACTTAGTAGGAAGAATAAAGTTTTCCATCCTAGATGGTAAATTGTTCCGGTTTCACTTGAAACCTGGCTTTTTTGCAAGTGTTGTTGCACTTGGCCTAGTAGATTATAGTGAAATTTCAAACTAGGATTGTTTCACTCTGTGAATTAAGTATTGGGCATATTCCATTCCAGGATGGAGTAGGGCTTTCCAAGCAATTACTTATTTCCAGGGGCTACTGTGATATTCAGAGCTTAAAAGGTGGAGATTGTGACTCTTGGGCTCTTACTCAGTGCCACTGCTGGCACTGAGATAATATGGGAGGGAAGGATTGAAAACAGCCATCTAACACCATGTGGAGCAATGATGATCCTTGTGGACACAAATGGGGACACTGGGTGTAGGGGCTGGTGTGAGAGCTGAGCTGGAAGGTGATGGGGTGCAGAAAGGAAAGTAGACATCCAAAACTTTTGGGAGTAGGGGGAGAAGCAACTGGAATGTGTGTGGACAGCATTTCAGGGCAACTCCTGAAATGAATGAGAGAGGTGGGTGAGGACACTGTAGGGCAAGAAATTATGTGAAGGTAGAAGAGAAGGTCTGCGGCAGCAAAGAGTGCTGACATTGTATCCCAGCCCAGCTCTGCCCCAGGAGCTGGAAACAGAGAAGTGACAAGCAAAGGTGGCAGGTCTGTGCATGGAGTGACCAAGC
Source organism: Tichodroma muraria (assembly GCA_013390105.1). Classification (NCBI taxonomy): domain Eukaryota; kingdom Metazoa; phylum Chordata; class Aves; order Passeriformes; family Sittidae; genus Tichodroma; species Tichodroma muraria. Next base: position 14,059 of record WAAG01067295.1, read on the forward strand.
ACTGCCAGCAGGCACCGCCAGCTGCAGAGGGCAGGCCTGCAGGGGAACTCTCAGACTCCTCTGCTTGCACCCTTCCTGGTACTGCCTTTGGTTACTGCTTCTCAGCTGGGGACACCCAGCACAGGGCTGAGCTGTTTAGGGCCCCTGTGGATTGGCTCTGCGTGTCAGAGGGCCCTGGGCTTTGCAAGCATACTGTAGTTTTAATAGGTAATAATTTTTACACAATAGTTACAGAGTAGCCTGGATGAAACCTTGATCTGGGCCACACTTTAGTTTGCTGACAGGAATTTCATCCCTGGCTTCAGTGCCAGAGATGATAGCGATTTTTTCTTGAATTTTGCATCAGCAATTCTATGTTTTGGGATAGGAAATTGAGTCTTGTTCTTCTTGGACATTGAGGAGCCAGAAGATGCCAAGATATTTCTAAGCCCCAGAAGAAGGGGCTATAGAAATTAATCAGAAGCCAAGCCAAAAGCTTCTCTTTTGGACAACTGCAGCTGCCGGTTTCCTCGAGCCCAAGCAGACACTTCTGAATAGGCCGTCCTGAGCACTTTCTGTTTCATCTGGCGTATGGGGTTGAGATTTCATACCAGAGTTGCACTGGTTTTGTCCAAAGTTTTATTTTTTCCTTTGCCAAGATTAAGATCCACTCAGAAGTTCTTATCCAGCTAGCTCTCCTGCAGGTGCCAGGACATGACTGGATGCTTTAAAGGCTTACTCCCTTTTATAAATGACATGCCGGCCAAGCTCCATTACTGCTCCAGAGAGGTTCAGAATAACTCACAGCATCTTAGGGAAAAAGGGCTGGAAGGGGTGTGAGGTGACTCAGAGCATCTCCTGCCTTGAGACACTGTGGCTGTGCAGTCCACAAGGGGTAGTGTTTCCAGAAGCACTTAAGTCTCATTTTTAGTCACCAGTTCCCTTTGTTAAGTCAGAAGCAGAGACTTGGGCAGGCTGACTGTTGTGAAAAAATGTGTGTTCATCAGGTGTGGAGACTACTGACACCCCTCTGGTTTTGGGGGAATTTTTTTTGCAGTCATATGCAAGACTCAAAACACCTTTATTTCAAATCAGAAATACATATCACATCCTCTTTATTTAGCTATTAATCAGTTTTGTTTGGGTGAGATAAACCTACCCCAAAGCTCCTGTAAGTTATCTCAAAGAAAATGATGAGTTATGACATTAAAATGATAGGATTGTATTCTTATTTTCTGTTGTTTGTATTTCAAGTCATGGCTACATTCCATCAAAACATGCCTTGAGATTCAGTTATTAGCTGCCTCCTTGCTATTTGAAGCTGTATTCATCCTGCTTCTTTCAAGTGTAGAATGTTTTTAAGTACAAGGAATACACACAAAATGCGATGGAAAATTTCACATCCTATCTGACTAATACCAAAAGCCTTTGATTTGAAAGGTCACAGAAAAACAGTGTGGTGCAATGCACCTCTCACAGATTGTTCAGTGTTTGCCTGTGGTTTAACTTCCAGTCTCTCTATTGTTGTGCTACTTTCTAAGCACTGTTTTCCTAGTGCCTCTGGAAGACAGCCTCTCCACAGCCTCATCCCTGTTCCTCCTGGCAGCCCTGCTCCCTTGACAGACTTCAGCTCAGGTTGAGGTGACAGCATAATGGAACTGCTGATGGTCAGGTTTCAGAAAACAATCATGCACCTTATGAGAAACAATCACTAAAACACAAGCACTTAGAGGAGCTAGAGATAAAAGAGTCTCATTTTCTTGGCAGCCCATGTAGATGTTCTGCAATGACTGATGATATGCGTGTTATCTTGACACCATACTCTCCCATGTTGAAACTGTTTATGGGAAACAAACATCATGTGAAAAACAGATTGCCAGACACGAAGTAAATCACTGTGATGAGGAACGAGTCAAGTTCTGCCAGTTTTACCCACACTGTCATTGTTATGATGTAACACATTCCTCATGACTGATACTGTATCCAAATTAGGGCACAAAACCTTCTCTTGATCAGTTAACTGAAATTCCCTGCCGTGTATCGACTGCACACACACACAGGCACAACCTCGCTCACGCACACACAGAACCTGAGTCAGTACAAGATCACACCCTATGTTAGTGGAGGATTAAGAAGGTGGGCAAAATGATGCAAATTGTAGATTTTATACTCTTTCCTCTTTAATAAGCTGTTGCAATTTTCAGAGTTCGCTAGCAGCGATTAATAAACATTTGGTGTGCTAAACATATGGAAAAATCATCCCATCTGGACCATTTAAAACTAGGACGTAGACTTTATCTTTGTTTATTTCATCCTTAGCTAAAAGGCTTATTATGAATTGCAATAATCCAGGGAGCCAACCATGGAAGACAGACAAGCTCTTTAGATAAAACCAAAAAGGCAAGTTTTCTAACCGAGGACCAGATGTATTTTTGGGTATTGCCCTTGTACATATTTAGCTGAGCTTTTCAAGTGGTGAAGATTTGCATGTTTGTTTTGCAATACTAATGAATATGTTTTAGATTTACATTTTAGAAAATGGAAACTTTTATCTTCTTGGGGCTTTGTAAGTTAATGATTTCCAGAAGATAGTTTGGTATCCTCTTTTAACCCTTCACCATTGAAAACATATCACTTTCCGAGGCACAAGGATCTAGTGCAGGCCTGCTGAACCAAACCCGGGAGATATATGTGACTCTTTCTATTGTTTATTTCTGGAGTTACATAAAATGTGGGTTTTAAATTTTCAATCTAGTGAAAACATATGTAAATGGCAAATTATTTTAAAACTAACTTAATGTGAATCGTGGGGTAGGCATTACCATACACATGATCCTTTAATTAGATAAATAAGGAAAATACATTTGGAAAAATATAGTTTTGAGACCCAGTGTCTTCCATGAGTGATTTAGTTTCCTCCAAGATAAAGACTGGCTTAGGGTAGTAAGGAAAACATGCTGCATAACAACATTTTTAATATTTCTAGTAGAGAGAGCAAAGTTGCAGTTTCATAACATAGTTTTTCACCCTTTGATTTTCTTTAGAAAGGTTACGAGAGAAAATAATTAATGAATAAAACATAATTTTTCAAAGGCTTACCCTCACTGGCAATTTTTATATGACACAAGCCCTATCAGAAATGAAAAATTCTTCCTTAGGGAACAACAGAACATTTTAATACAAGAGATAGCTATAGCTTTGAACTTTGGGTGGTTGACAAATCAGTCTGAAACAGCCTTTCTTCCAAATTTTTCCAATTGTTCATGCAAAATATGACAGGAAACTAAGTAGGATCTTGAAAGAAGATGATGCTTCTTATGCTTAGTTTAGGAAAAGTTGCAAACCCCTGTGTATCTTGGATGCTAAGGTAGTGCCCCAGAGGGGTCCTGATCTGGGGGGTTGTGTTGTTTACACTGGAGAGCAGCTGAAGCCACATCCAGTGTAAGCAGCTCTGGTATGACCAGTCTGGCTCCCAGGCACAGCTGTACAGCCCTAGCAGGCCGTTCACACACAGGACACGTGTGCATCTCAGGGGATGTGTGTGTGGGCACAGGGGACACTTCGGTCCTCAGCCGCGCGTGCATGTTCGGGAAGGGGCTCCTGGAAAGGGATCCAGCTAAGATCTCAGCTCCACTATGGAGGCAATTTGGTAAAGTAATATGCTTTTTACCTCTGTTTGCTTTTAAAGGGAAAGTCAAAGTCAAAGCTCCTGTGTGCCCTTGGCACAGCAAGGGATGGCATGACATCGTGCCTGCCTGGCCAGGGGTGACAGCTCAGCACAGCCTCTCCTGGAGCAGGACCATCCAGCTCCTCTGAGCTATTTAACTCCTGCTTCTGTGTTGATATGGCAGCATGTCAGCTACTGGGGGGCAGGTGCTGGATTTCTGGGGTACTTTTAGCAACTGCAGAGCTTACAGGGGGGTTAATGGGATCTCAGATTTGCTTTTCATACCTGTATCTTGTAAACAGCAGAATTGCAGAGCTCAGCCGGGTAAACCAGTGTTACTACCCAGGCAGCTCCTGTGCAGAGCTAAGGACCTGACAGTGTGAGGGAAGGCAGGAGATGGGACAGGGCTGTCTCTGGGATCTTGCAGCTCTGGTTGGTAGATCAGGGGACATAGGGGTTCTTACAGCTGTTGGGTGACCAAAGCTGTCTCAGACTAGTCAACCACAGGGCCCAGAAGCTATGTTTGGGATCCTTTTTGAATCATATTGCTGTAACTCGGTCTCTTCTCACCAGCATGGACACTGATGACCTGGCTGGGCACTGCAGTGGCAGGAGCACCACTGTTCATAGACTCTCAACCAGGTGTGCCTCTTGAAACAGGCATTGCTGTGGAGAAAATGTCCTGTGGGCAGAACTGACCCCAAAGCCACTGGCTGGACCACGCTGATTAACCCCCATACACTGAATTATAGGCAGTTTAGACTGTTGAGTGGATGGACTCAGATTTTATTTCGGGTACAGTGTTGTGGAAAAGGTGACCTTACCTAGGGACCGTGATTTGTTTTCAACAGAGCCTTTTGGTGACACTGGTCCTCCACTACTGAAGCAACTCTAATAACTGCATAGGCATCATTCCTTTTCTCTGGGTGAAACTGAGGTCAAAGCAAATTCCATAATCCCTGTTTACTTTACTTTGCCACTATTTTTCCTTTTTCATTGTCTGTAACATTAATACCTCCATTTCCATCAACATGTGCATAAATATGAGTGCAGCTGGAAAACCGACAACCACGCTCTGCTGAAGCAGTACTAATACTGTATTCTAACACTGCAGATTTTTATTTGCATTAAATTGAGAGTGGCTCATGCACCAAGAGGCAGAGAGTTTACCTTTAAGGGAATGGGAGCCTTGCCCATACTAGAAAGGTGGTTAACATGAACTAAGCGAGCTGGGCTTAAATTCTTCCCAATTTTTTTGATGTGGATGTAAGACATATAGTCTTGACCTGAATTAGTCCATATTAATTAAATATAACCTAAACATTGCTTTTTCTCTAGGCTGGACAGAGCTGACACATATCCTACAGACCTTTTGCTGTCTGACCTTTAGTACACACAGGATGTGACACACTATTTATTTAATCTTACTCCATTTTTCCAAAGGACTTCTGATTCTTCCAAGGTATCTGCGATGGATAGAGAATGAAGCAGGCCTATGTCACATACAAGGCAGGAAGAAGTGGAATAGTCTTGTGGTTAAGGTAATTGGCTGTGATCTAGGAGATTGTCTTAGTTTGAGTGGCAGGTGTCTGCTAAGGAAAGGCAGCAGCCTCCCTTGGAATGGGGAATGTAAACCCCCTCCCTCCAAATTAATATAATTTTGAAAATTTAGGGGGCTCTCAGGCAAAGATATGGGGATAGGAATAACAGTTCTTTATTA
>WAAG01067295.1:26734-41690 GCA_013390105.1 Tichodroma muraria
TAGTTATTTTTAGATAAATACACAGGAAAAGGATCTACTATCTGTATTAGTCTTATATTCTTGAACAGGCACAGGTACATAGTAGGGAAACCACTGTGGCCTAGGAAACCAAGACTGAGGTGCCTACCTCTCCTCCCTGAGACACCTGATTATGTACTTGATTTCAGATATGCCACCTCACAGCTCCTCCTCTTCCCCTCTCAGCTGTCTCCTGTATTTATGTTCAACAGTGCAAGAGGGTATCCAGTAAATCTTTGCTTATGTCTTTTACAGATATATCAGTCAGACTGCAGATCTCAGTTCTCAAGGGTGGTATTTATCCAGCCAACATAATTTTCTCCAGGCCTGGATGATGCCCAGAAATAGGACTGGCTTTCACAATGCAGCATAGCTGCAATTCCAGCCTCCAGGAAGGGCGTGTTATAGACCTCACTGCAGATGCTTTAAGCAAGTTTGGAACCTTTGCTTCCCTCTTTACCCTTAAGGCAGAGTTGACCTACCCAAGATTTAAACTGCCCACTGGAAGTGCTTTTCTCAGGTGATATCTAAAGGAATGTGGTAAGGTGCTGCCTGTGAACATCACATGCAACTGCCTGTCCCAGATGGCTGAAATCACCCTAAATTTCCTAAACAAAGTGTTCCTCTTAAATTTTTACCTCAGGCTGAGTGGCAGAATGCTTTGAAGTCTTCACTCTGCTAAATCAAAACTCTGTTGATAAAGTTGAAACCAGACTCTGCACCAAGTTTTAGATAGCTGAGGAACAGAAAACACTTGCTTTTATACTGCCTCACTGGAAAATGTCATTGTTTACAGTGACACTACAGTGTTTTGCAGTGAAGAAAGATGTGACATAAATCTGTTTCTAATTTTAGCTTGAATGAAGCAATTATTTTAAATAATTTGTGGTCAAGGTTGCTTGCCACTGCATTTTTATTCAAACTCATTTGAAGTAATGCTTTCTTAACCTCACTAAATAAAACTGGGAAAGCCAGAAAGCAATAGATCTTCATTAGGGTTGTATGTATAGGCATCAGCCAAATCATTATCATTAGCAAATCCATCAGGCATATCTAACCTTAGTCCAGCATTTAGATCTAATAAGATCATTAACTGGTTCATTTACATCGTTATTGAAGTTCTCTGTACCATCTTTTTTTTGCCCATTCTTTTGTCAGTGAGTTATATATTACAAGCTCAAGACTGAAGACTGTACTCATGTCACTTGGATTCTTGAAAAGTCACATGCCAATCCTTGTTAAAGGATGTCCCAGATATCTACATTTTTCTTTTAGACAATAACCTCCTTTAGGGAAGAATTCATAATCTTTGTGATCTAATCAGAGAAATAGTGCTAAGCAAGTCTGAGCGCACTCATAAAACTGATAGATATGAACAATGAGGATAAAGACTGGAACAGAAGAATTGGTATTTTTTAAAGAAAATAAACCTGTCCTCCAAATTCACTCAGTGGAAGGAAAAGATACCATTTCTAGAAACAGACCAGTCTGGCCAAGTCAGTAATTCTTTAGCAACTGTAAAAGTGGAAAAGAAACATACAGAAAGTGAAATCCGGGTCAGGAAACTAAAAAGGTGTATAAAAGAATCACACAAGTATTTAGAGAAAATAAGAAAGGCTAATGCAAAAAATAAGCTATAGAGATATAAAGGATAAAATGAAAACACTGTATAACTTCTTTGGCAGTAATAGGAGGACCAGAGAAAACATTGGCCAGCTAATAAATGGGACAGGAAAGCTAATAACAAAACATGCCAAGAAGGCCAAAGTGTTTAATGCCTTTTATTGCTTCAGTCTTCATTAAAACGCCTGACTGTAATCAGATGGCTGACACAGTTAACACCAGCCACAAAAGGGTAAGAACTCAGGCAAGAATAGCGAAAGAAATGTTTAGAAACTGCTTAGATAAATTAGATTTTCTCAGATCATTCAGGCCTGTAATTCACCCTAGGTTACTTAGGGAACTGGCTGAACAATTCTGAAGGCCATGGTAATTATCTTTGAGAATTTGGATGATACTGGGCTAGAAAACAGCTGAAAGAGTGCCTATTATAAAAAAAAGGAAAAAAAGATGATATAGAATCCCAGTTGATTTGACTTTCATTTCCCAGAAAGATCATTGGACAAGGGTTCAAATGATGTGCAAGAGAGCAAAGTGATAAGTAGTTATCAATGTGATTTGTCATGACCAGATCATATCAAACCAGCCTGTTCCTTTGTTTGTTTTTCCTATGACTGGGTAACAAGACATGTGGATAGGCAAGAATTCAGTAAGGTTTTTTGCACTGCCTCAAATGGCATTTTCATAGGCACCCAGGGAATTGTGGTCTGAATCATGGGCCTCTAACTTTGCTGGGCTCAATGAACAATAATATTGGAAAACATGCTGCATTGCTTTCCATGTTAGCATTGGTTTGAAGCTCTGCTGCCCAAAAGTCATGGCTTTGGGACCACTGACTCTTGACAAAGCTGCTGCAAAATAGTCACAGTATTTATTGGTGAATGACAGCCAGGGATCTGCTGTCAGCAGTTCAGTATTGTGCTGATTTGATCTAGCAGGTAAGACTTTGTAAGGGTCTGTCCCGGGGTCCAGATCACTGGTATCATTACAGTGACTTGAATGATGCACTAAAGAGCACTAAATTTAATATTTTAAATCTGGGTTTGACTCTAAGCACTGACAAATTGTAAGCATCTGGAGGGAAAGGCCTGAGGAATTGAAGAAATACTCTAAAAGAAGCAGGATAGCCTTGAATATAAACTGGCATCCAGATAGGGCTAAATGCCTCCCTGAATACTTAATGGTAAATGAGAGGAGAGGTAGCAAAGATCTGGGAATTGTAGTGGATCATAAGCTCAGCATGAGTCAGTAATGTCATCCTGTTGTGAAAGAAGCAAATATTATTCTGGGATATATAAATAGCAGAATTGTACAAAAGACATATGAGGTAATCCTTCCATTGGTAGTCTCCAGTAGGGAGCCAATTCCAGTTTTGGGTACCAGACTTAAAGAAAAATTGTAGAAAGTCCAGGAGAGAGAAATGAGCCTGGTCAGAGGTCTAGAAAACATGCTCTGCAGGGGCAGGTGTCAAGAATTATGTCTGCTTAATTTATGCAGAGAAGACTGGTGAGACTTGTGCCTGCCAGGCTTCAAGTAAATAAAATGCTACTTCAATGAGATGCTAATAAACCTTTGTGTCTCTATTCATTGTGGTTAATACAATAAGTTATATGTTTAACAAATATTTAAGTTGACTTTTTGAAAAGCCTTTTTTCTGGAATAGATTCTTTCAGAAATAGTAACATCCCTCTGATGAGGGCCATTAAGACCAGACTTACAAAATATCTGCCAGGAATGCTGCAGGTAGAGCTAGTCTTGCCTTAGACAGATTGATGAATTATTCCTATTTTCTTTGTTTCTATGATAATGGATTGTTTTTTAAAAAATTTTGGGTCCAGACTGGCTCATATTTACCATAAGCAATCTCTGTACTTGTCACAAGTATGAACTATGAAGATGCCGTGTGTGATATTGAACTTGTTGATGCGTAAATCAATGTGTAAGTTAAGCATGTGGTTAGTCTAAGTGCATTCACTTCTTTTGGTAAATTCCCACTCTCTTTCATTCAAAAAGCCATTTCTGTCCTAAGCCTCAGTCCTGGGTCCTCCTCATCCAGAGGACAGGGAGAGGGAATTGGTGTTAACATTGGCAGGACAATTTCTAATCATCTCTCTGGTTCTGGCCCCACAGATTGGCATGATTGGGCTGGGGAGGTGGAGGAGACTGCTCCTGCTTTTTCTTGCTGCACTTCAGAGACAGCAGGCAACCTTTGAAAAAGCCTGTTCAATCACAAGTGGATACCAGCTAATGTTAGCCACCTAACAGTGGGTGCTGAGCACAGGCAGTGCATCTCCCAGCGCCCCACAGAGTGAGTCCAGCTCTGTCCCTTCTCAGTCTCACTGTCCTCACTCTCAGGCCACCAACTGTGGTCCCACCAGCTGCAGCTGGTGTTGGGTTTCAAGTCTGCAAAGAGGCACTCAGCACACTTCAGGGATTCAGCCAAATGGTAGCCCACAGAAACAGGATTGACCTGGCCTAGGGATGTGGCTCACCAGTAGCTGCACAGGCGTTTTGTCCAGTGTGAAGAAAAGAGCACAAACTTAGAGACAGATGGAGACAAATGCACTGGGATGCTTCTTTTGGTGGCAGTCTGCAGTCAGATAAAGCTAAAGCGATGTGTGACAGCAAGTGCCCTCATTTTGGCCAGCAAAAAAAGACTTTGGTCTGGTACTTGACTAAAAAAATGTCAGCTAGGAGCCATAACACCCAGGGTTGTCTTGTTTTGCTCTTTATTCCAGTGAGTGATGCCAATGCTTCGTTGTTTATTTGGATTGTTTTTATCTTATCCAGTGTATTTTGCTCTGGGCAAAGACACAGGCATTAAGTCAACAGAACGACCTAGGTGTTGCAACACCAAGTGTTGGAGCCCTTAACTGTTAGGCACTGGGCCATGTAGTGGAATCCCAAGCCCCATATGAAATACTGGTCTCCCTAAACAAAGCACAGTATTTAACACAATAATTTATCTCTAAGCATCACATGGGAATGTGTCTCTGCCACTCAGCCATTTATTATTTCCCAGCCAGGAAAGTTAGAGAGGAGGAAACAGTGTCTCATGTGACTTTGGAGAACCTTACACCCACTGAATAACAAGCAGCAACAGGGGAAGGGGCAGAGGAAAGATGAGCAGTTTGGAAACAGCCTAAAGGCAGAAATTTGACACAGAAACTCTTTGGCATAAATTCCTCAAGAACAGTGAGGCTGATAGAGGAGAAAAGAGGTCCCTAAATGATTTGTGAGCAGAAGGCAGGGTGCTAATGTATTTACATAATTTATTCATAACAGTTTGCTCAGCCAGCTCTACCGAGGACATGGATACTGGGCGCTTTAAATGTTCTCTAGGGGAGGAGTGAAATCTGACTTTTTGAGCTGAGCCAATGGCTACTGACGTCTCTGCTGCCCTTTCTGTGTTCCTCCGTGAGCTGTGGATCGAGTGCTGGGCCTGATGCTGCTTGGTCCAATGTGCAGATGTTCCACCTGTGCAAAGGGAAGCTCAGCACCCACATCCAAGCCACTGCTGTATTTCTGTCATTTAAAAAAAAATTTGTATCCACCCTCTGTATTGTGGGTTTTGTGGCACCCAAGTACCCCAAGCTCTCAGGCAGGGCATGCTGTGGGAATACACCGCCTGCAACCACCAGTTATGAGATATCCTCAGATGCCTTTGACTGCCCGAGCCTATTCAGAGCAGAACTGTTCTGCATGCTCAGAGAAAAGATAAAACTGCCCTGCACAGCAAGTGAATCTCACATTGTGCTGGGAACAGGAAGGTCCCTCACTGCCCTGCTGCTCCCTCCCACTTCTCTTTTTGCTATGCTAAGCCAGATGAAAATGAATTAGATGCTTGTACTGAGCATTTCAATGGGACAGAAACTCGGCAATATTACCTGTCAGTGGGTCTCTGGGAAGCAAAAGGTCTCTGCCAAGTCTCCTGCTGGATCTTGAGCAATCTGCGCGGCGTTGGCATGGCAACCCACAGATACAACTTCCATGCATCGTTTGTCTGGGGACTAGCCTCTCTCCAACCTTCAGCCTGGAGCTCGGCGCTGGCCAAGCGTCTAGTTAATCTGAGTCATTGAAATTGCTGTGAGGGATTATAGGGTTAAACTGGGATAACCTAAATAGGCTGATAAAAGGCTATTCAGTAAGAGATGTAAGTGCCCAGCACCTTCCAGATTTTAGCCCTCATGCTCTCGAGTCCTGAGTTGAACTTATCTAAAAGAATAAAGGGTAGGCACTGGAAATTCCCCAAAAAACTTGGAAAGACATCCAGTGTGATCTTAGTCTCTGTGAGAGCTGGAAAGATTTATTTTAGAAGGAGGTTTGGATGGTTAAATATTATTTGGAACTGTGGTTTCATTTTGTATGTACAGTGGTTTTACTCTTAGTTCCTTTCCTGTTCTATAATCTCCTCTGTTTCTTCAACGTAATCAGCCTGTTGTTTTCAAAAGGCTGCTGATTGTGTGTGAATTGAACTCATTATGCACTGACTTCACTCTGTGTGTGTGTGTTATGTATGCTGCCTGTGCCTTCGATCCCTGACCTGCACCAGAAGGAGCTTTGCAGGCTGAGATATTTGCATGTGGCAATGGGCTGAGGAAAAGGGTAACTCAGTAGGCTCTTGGCTCAGCAGCTTTGAGCCTGAGAGTCCCAGCTGATGGCTCTGGAGATGAAGACTCCTCTCCTGGAAGCATAGGAGTCTGTGCTCCTAAACAGGAGCAGATTTAATCATAGGGGCCTGTCAGGGGGTGTGATTTGGGTACTGAGATGCACTCCAGTGCCTCTTGCAAGATCAACTAAAAGATGAGTCCTTGCAGAGGTCTGATGTGGCTAGGTCCTGCTGCACACCAAAACCTATAAGTACTGGGAAAAAACAGTTTCTGGTTTCTGCCAGCATGGCATAATTGTCTTGTAGTAATGTCCTTGAGAATCTGTATCAGGGCTTTTAGGCTGTAAGTCCTGCTATTGTGGATGCTCTATGGGAACAATGTAGCACTGGGCTTTTGATAGTTTTTACAACCACAAATCTTCGGAAAGGCTGGTATGGTTGGTTGCCTCAGAGCCATAGGTTTTATAGTTGTGGGTTCCCAGACCTTCTTGCTGGCTTCCAGGTGACTTCAAGTCTAGCTTTGATCTTCTGAAACTTTTAGATCATTTAGTTTCAGCAAATGACTTTTTGGCCAAACTTTGTTTTGCCTCACAAACATTTGTCTAACACTACTTCAGTGTTCAAGTAAAATAAAAGCTTCCCATTTGGCTACTCAGTATGCTTTGAGCTAAGTTCTGGGTGGAACTGCTTTATCAAAATGGAACGTCCTTGTCCTTTCCAGTCCACACTGTGTGTGACTTGCTACAGTCTCACAATTCCCACTAGTTCTGACAAGTGTTTCCAAGTCACATATGTCCAACAGCATTAATTCACGAGAGTGTATAGAAGATGCCATTCCTTCAAGTATCTTTTGTATCTGTAAGTTCTTGAAGTGCAAAAGACTAGTAAGTATAGATATGTATTGTAAAATACTTTCAAAAAACTCCCTAGTTTTCCTCCTGTGAAGTGATCACCAGTGCAGTAATGCACAGAAACTAAACAAGTTTGAATCCAGGTTGTGTTCAGGAGCAGGGAAGGAAGCTATGAAAACTGCATCCCTTTTGTCTTCTATATACAGACACTTACAGGAATTCCATTTAATTGGTCTCTGTGCAGGGTAATGTGAATTTTGTCCTTAAAGAATGAGTAGTCATTCATTTGGGGGAGAAAGTCAAAGTCAATGTTAATGAGATCACTCCCCCCATGCAGGGAGGTGCTGTAGCTGAAATGAATGTTATCAAACATAAATACCATTTATGGATGCCAGGCTCCCATTCTGTGTTGGCCTGACAACTTTCAAAGCGATACTTGTTTTAGTGGCTAAGCAATCAGCCAAAGTGACAATTTCTTCTTGAAGACAGCTTGACAATCTAGCAACTTCTATTGCAGTGTTACTACTAAAATGCACAGTATGAATCATCACAGTCACTTCCTATTTTCAAAAGTGATAGTGATAAAGTATATCGCTATGTAAATACACGGGATAAATTCTTCTCAGTCCAGCAGTAGCAAGAGGAGGATGGTAATGGACAGCCACAAAGGGAAAATGTTTGTATCATAATTGTGCCTATTTTTCTTTTATGGAGCTCATTCATAATGCCTACAGAAATTAACAACATGGCAAGGGAAAGTGATGTGCACAGCTACTGCAATTCCTTCTACTGTGTTGCCATATTAACCTTCATTTTGATAATTAAGTGTTTAGTTTCTATAAACCTGAATCACTCCTCTTAGAAGGGAAGGGCTCTCAGGTTCTTGCTGGACTTACAGTGTGTTCTGTAGGCTCAGGATTGAATTATGCTTGATGTGCAATTAAAAGCCATTTTTGGAAGCAAACATTTTTCTATGAATAGGAAAAAGCAGTTAAATATTTAGGTTTACATTGACATTTCTGCTAATAAATTGCTTGTTTAATCTCAGATTCTCAGTGTTTAAGAATTTGCTCAGTAGAGGCGGAGCCGATAAGAACTCGTGCAGTAAGTAGGATCAGACCTCTCTGTTACACCAGAGACTCACTCCTGCTCTGCCTGACAGCATTCATATTCCCCACAGTGCTGGGGTCTCTCTTCTGGCTCGGGACTTGTGCAAGTGCAGCGTGCTACCCTGATCTGCTGACCAGTTTCCTAGGTGGGAGGTGCCAGGGAAGAGAAGAAGAAATATGGCATTGCAACGAAAACCACATAAAGCTTGCAGGGTCTTTGCAGGGAAAGCACCATATTCCAGCAGAGTCAAAGGCACGGCCACTCCCTCAACTCATGGGTGCAGGCATGTGAGGACATGCCATGACTGCATATGAGAAATACTTCCATCACGTGATCTGTTGTTCGTTCCCAGTCTCATGGTCCACTGTGAATCATCCAGAAAGCTCAGAGGCTTGGGAGGTGGCATAATCAAGCCTTTGGGGAAGTCTGGTCCAGCCAAATGAGCATGAGCATCAGTGGGGGACTTGGAGTGAGTGGCTACACACATTTTCCATTCTTAGCCATGATCGTCTGTAGGGTGATTCAGCTGTCTAAATGTAATGCCCTTTGAAAGACTCCATGGTATCCAAGCTATGCATGTGAAGCTGTCATGTCTGAGTCCCACAGCCTTCTTTCTGGAGGTCCAGTGTCTACTCCAGAGTATCTCAAATGCTGGGATTTGACACCTATGTATGTTAACTGAATTGCATCCTTAACTTAAATCCTAAGTTTTTCAGGAATGTATGAATTGCTCCCTACAGTAACAAGATGACTGGAAGTCTCAGTGGTTTAGCAATTTCAGACTCCTTGGAATATCTTCAGAGCATTAGACACTGGCAAGTGGAGGGATGTAGGGCATACCAGTACCCGTAATAGCCTTACAAATTTAGCCATTCCACTTCTGAGAGCACAGCTAGTTTAGCTACTTCTGCAGGGCTCTGCCTTATCCTGCCAATGCTTAGGAAAGTTTGGTGTGTGGTGACACTGGCTCTGTTGGCTTGTGCTGGGGAAAGCACAGAGCACAGATCTTTGAGCTGCATCAAGCCAACTGGTTTGGGGTCTTGATGCCAGTGTTAGCTAATGAAGCCTGCAGGAGGTTGGAAGGGTCTCAGTTATGCCCAGCATCTGCATAGAATGCTTGGACTGTGTCTGGACTGATTAGTTAGTTAACCTGGTAAGTTGTACCATGTAGGCTTACATTTGGGATGTCTGGTCATTCCTGCGTCTTCCTGGCTTCCCAAAGTTCACCAACTGTAAACTTTTAAGGACCAGGCACAGAGCTCCATCTGGCTCAACAATGAGACTTAGACACAGAAGTCAGATCTAGCAAAAACAATATGGCAAGCGCTATATAATATATTTTGAAAGTGCTATGACCTATGTAGTCATAGGGAAGTGTCATAACCACAGCTGTTCTCCCGCCACTGTGCTGCCTTAGTGACAATGTTACAGCATAACCTAATGCCCAGGGAAACGTCCAATGGCTCTGGAAAGCCTGTTCTCTAGATACTAAGCCTGTAGAGACACTGCCCTTTTTACCTGTCCTAGCCTGTTTAATACCTTCACAAATCATTCCACCTCATTTGTTTTGCTGTGTGGAACCTCCCGGTCTGTCTGAGATGTGTATTCTGGTACAAATGAGGTATAAAAGTAGTTCTGTTCTTCAGAGGTACAAAACAAGGATATGAAAGGCCCTGAGATACTGAGAAACTGGAGTACTCAAGTTTGAAATTGAAACATTGGCTAAATGCATGAGTCATGTTCAAAAGCTCACATCAGGACTTGAGGTCATTTTCAGAAATGATTATGTTGTATTCTTCCTGATGGGAGTTATATTACATCAGACTGTGCCATTATACTTGTCTTTCAAACAGGAAAGTAAAAGATCTAGTTTACTCTTATGGTTAAACTTTACCTGGAAACCAAGCACCATGCAGCCATTCAGTCACTCCTCCCTGGTGGGATGGGGAGAGAGTTGAAAGGCTAAAAGTGAGAAAACTTGTATGTTGAGAAAAAGACAGTTTAGTAGATAAAGTAAAAGCTGTGCACACAAGCAACTCAAACCAGGAATTCATTCTCCTCTTCCCATGGGCAAGCAGGTGTTCAGCAACCCTCAGTGAGGCAGGGCACCGCCACATGTAACACTGACTCGAGAAGACAAACACCATTACTTTGAGGTTTATGTGCTGAGTGTGATGCCACATGTTAGGGAATATCCCTTGGGTCAGCTAGGATCAGCTGTCCTGCCTGTGTCCCCTCCCATCTGCACCCCCAGCCTCCTCAGTGGTGGGGTGGGGTGAGAGGCAACAAAGGCTTTGGCTCTATGTGAGCACTGCTCAGCAATAATGAAAATATCTCTATATTATCAACATTATTTGCAACATCAATCCAAAACACAGTCCCATACCTGCTACTGTGAAGAAAATTAATTCTACCCCAACCAAAACCAGCACATTTACCAATGAATCTTCTGAAGGCAATCCTCTATATGAGGAAGACTACGGAAATCTGGCCAGAAGAAGAGGTCTCTCAGAACCGAGTATGCCAGAGCTCCTGTCCTCAGAGAGTGTTGATGATATTCTGCATAATCACAAACCCTCATGAGATGCAGTTCATCTCCCAGTGGGACTGGAGGAGCTGAAGTCTTTCTAAGGAAGAAAATGTTTAGAGTCAAATGAACATAAATCTCAGGCCTGAAATGATTCAGATTATAACCTGTGGAAGCTCGAAGGCTGGGACTATTACCAAAGGAAAGAACAAGGGATGAAAGATGGGATCTCTGTTTTGATGCAGCAAGCAAATACTTGCTCTATCTTGTTAACAATGACGTTCAGAAACTTAGCTAATAATAACCCAGCCTTGATACCAGAGAAATCAATCCCCATGTACTGAGCTATCAACAGATCTGATTTGTGTACGTGATGTTCAGAACTGCAAGGAGATGTGGTATGAGACAAATTAAATTTAAAATGTGACAAACTGTTGGATATCTCTTTTCCTATTGTCACACCCTGGTAAAGGAATGGCAACAGTAAAGATCTATTTCAGTCACATGAGTACTGTCTCATGTACACTTATTTAAAAGGATACTTGATCAGTGCAAAAACCTTGAGTCAGAGAGCTAATGGTTGTCATAATATGATGTTATATTGCTTAACACAGACGATGACAAGTGTTTTTTCTAAACTATCTGGCTTATACCTACATATGAGTAATCACTTGTGGAAATGTCAGAGAGGACAGAGGAATGTGGCAAGGAAAAGAAGTTAATTATCAAAAACATTCAAAAGTCTGAGCCAAAACAATTGAACAAACAAACTAACTAAAAACCCACAAGTGAGCTTTGAATGTGAGCTGAGACAAGAACCCGTCTGATAATGCTGTTCAAGTGGTTTCTTCCCTACAGGGAACTGAACTGCTCTACAATGATCAGGACAGTTGGGGAAATACAGGAAGACAAGGACTAGCTCTTTCACAAACCCTCAGGGGCACACTGACAAAATTTTAGGGGTCTATTTCTGAAAGTCTAAGTCTGGAGCAGCGTTGCCTGATACTGAAGGACTGAAGCACCAGGATTGCCTTGATTCTGACTTTGTAGCTCCCCAGATGGTAAAAACTGTTCTAATCTTGAAAGAGCTGAGCAGCTTGGCGCTGTGCTTGCATTAATCAAGCTCACTGTGATCATTAAGCAGTCACTGGTTGAAGTAGATGGAAATCAGAGTGGTGACTAACATTCTGGCCCCCTGCTCTCCACCAACATCACACAGCTGTGTCCAGCTTGCTGCTACCTCTCCTCACTCACCCCCAAATTTCTACCTGACAGTCTTGACCCCCATATAACCTCTATGCTAGAGCATATTTCAAGGAGATAAGGGTTTAAATCCCTCCAGCAAGCAAGAAGATGAACATGCCTGGCTATCACACAGGACTGTCTGCATCTCTTTCGTGCTTCAAACAGACAGAGTGAGTTGGCCCATGTTTAGCATGATGGACTGGTCTCCATTGGTGAGCAAGAATCAGAACTCAAAGATTCTTTGTTCCTTATAGATATTTATCTCAGTTGCTGTTGCACACCTGAATTACAGGGAAAAGTGACATTTTGTACAGCAGCTTGTTTTGGGATTGACTGACAAGGTTTGGGCAGCAAGGGGACTTGAAGAGTGTCGTGCTCTAACTCCAGCCAACAGCCAAGCCCCAGGCAGCCACTCACTCACCCCCCATGAGCAGGAGAGCAGGAGAGAATCAGAAGGGTAAAAGCCAGAACACTCATGGGTTGAGATAAAGACAGTTTAATAAGGAAAGCAAAAGCTGAACACACAAGTAAAGTAAAAGAAGGAATTAGTTCACTGCTTCCCAGGGGCAGGCAGCTGTTCAGCCATCTCCAGGAGAGCAGGGCCCCATCACATGTAACAGAGACTTGGGAAGACAAACACCATCACTCCAAACTTCCATCTCTTCCTGCTTCTTCCCCTTACTTTATATCCTGAGCATGATGTCATATGGTTTGGAATATCCCTTTAATTAGTTTGGGTCCTGTCCTGGCTGTGTCTCCTCCCAGTCTCCCAGGCACCTCCAATTTCCTCACTACCGTGGCCGTATGAAAAGCAGAAAAGGCCTTGGCTGTGTGCAAGCCCTGCCCGGCAAGAACAAAAGCATCTCTATATCATCAACCTTGTGTTCAGCATGAATCCAAAACACAGCCCCATAGCAGCCACTGTGGAGAAAATTAACTCTTCATCAACTGAAACCAGCACATGGGGCTTCACTGAGAAGCTGCCAGAAGCTTTCCTCATGTCCAACAGAGCCAATGCCAGCTGGCTCAAGGACAGACACAATGGCCAAGGCTGAATCCATCAGCCATGGGGATAACCTCTGGGATAAAGTGTTTAAGAATGGGAAAAATACTGTACATGAACAACTGCAGTGAAAGAGAGGAGTGAGAATATGTGAGAGACCAGCCCTGCAGCCACCAAGGTCAGTGAGGAAGGAGGGGCAGGAGGTGCTCCAGGTGCTGTAGCAGAGATTCCTCTGCAGCCTGTGGTGCAGCCCAGGGTGAGGCAGCTGTGCCCGTGCAGCCCAGGGTGAGGCAGCTGTGCCCCTGCAGCCCATGGAGGATCACAGGGATGCAGAGATCCACCTGCAACCCATGGAGGAGCCCATGCTGGAGCAGGTGGATGCCCAAGGAGGCTGTGATACTCTGGGAAGCCTGCATGGTGCAGGCTTCTGGCAAGACTGTGAACCCATGGAGGGAGAAACCCAGGCTGGAGCAGGTTTGCTGGCAGGAATTGTGATCCTGTGAGGAACAGAGAGGCCTCTGGAGCAGCCTGCTGTGCCCAGTGGAAGGGACGCGTGCTGGACCAGTCCATGCAGGACTGCACTCCATGGGGAGGACTCATGTTGGAGAAGTCCATGGAGGACTGTCTCCTGTGGGAGGCACCCCCACACTGGAGCAGGGGAGGAGTGTGAGGAATCTCCCCACTGTGGAGGAAGGAGCAGCAGATATGAGTGATGAACTGACCACATTCCCCATTCCCTGTACCCTCAGCAGAGAAACTGAAAAGGAAGTTGAGCTTGGGAAGAAAGGAGGTGTGAGGAGAACATGTTTTAATATTTAGTTTTTATTTTTCATTACCCTATTCAGATTTGTTTGGCATTAAATTAATTTCCCCAAGTCAAGTGTGTTTGCCTGTGAGGTTAACTGGTGAGTTAACCCTCCCTGCCCTTATCTCAACCCATGAGACTTTCATATTCTAGCCAGGCATCTGTAGGGGTAGCACTTCCCATCATCCTGAACATGCTGCATTCCAAAGGGTAGCGGGGTGATTAAAAAATGAAATTCCTGAAAGCCCAGACAACAAGCACAGGCTCTAAGCTTCCTGGTACATTTTCCCTTTAATTTCTTTGATTGTTTTTTAAATCAATAAATAAATAAGTATATATGCCAAAATCAACACACACATTTATTTTAATGTCATTTAGCAGGGAAACTCTTTTGAGCTTGTTCAAAACTTGAAAACAGTCTGACCTCAGTCTCCTACTACAGGTATGTCTAGACTAGAATTTGCTTTCCTGTTGTAACTTGTGTTTATTAGTTGTCTGCCAAGTAGCTAGTAGAGTTGGTGAAGACATTTGCAATTGTAAAAGATAATCTAAACATTCCAAGGTGTGTTGCAGCAGTCAGACTTTTGTGATTTACCTTACCTTGTGCACTGATATAACTCACAAGTGTTTGCCTCATGGAATGAGCATTTATGAACTGTCTCAAATTTCATTTGTAAGCATATTAACCAAAAGGAAGTAATTGACAATCAATTAAGTTGGGTCACACATCAAAATCCATGTAATACCTGAGTATTCTGGTTTCAAACTGAATTAAAAACATTTGTTAGTATAGGCTTGGCTAAGAGATCACAGTGCTGAAGAATGTGAGATACATGGAACATTTTGTCCAGAAAAATATGTTTTGGGAGTCCATGGGCAGAGGCAGAACAGCCTGCTGCATGACCTCTCAGAGACAAAGTGGGATGCTGGCTGCTCACTGGAAAACTGTGAGGAGAGGAGTGGGATGCAAATCTTACCCCAATGGATAGGAAACGTCTACTACAACATAGTGGTTTGAAGAAGTAGGTTCAAAAATGGTGGCATCCCTCTTTCATAGAAAGAAAGCAGTTAGCCTCAGCAATCTGTTTCATTTGATGGAAAAATCAGAAAATAAACCAATGTCTTGAGGTAAGAGGCCCCACAAGAATCACCTTTTTTTTTTTTTTTT
>WAAG01067306.1:301-14988 GCA_013390105.1 Tichodroma muraria
TGATTATTTTGGTCTTAGAGCATTAATTTATATATATCCTGATCTGCATTTCATGACACATTCTTCCAAAGGTCCAACTTCCATGGTGCAGAACCTTCCTGACAGGACCACAAAGGATTTAGGAATATGGTAAGCTATTGACCAACTTTGATTCCTACCTAGTGTCACTGACCTCTGTGACCATTCTGCAGGCTCTGAGGACTTTGAATAAAACAGCCAGAATAGTCATCTTTACATAACAAGCACTTGTTGTCAGCATGTTATTTTTTTAATTGAATTCTTCTAACTAAAATCTACTATCACTTATGGATGATTGCTAAGAATGAAAACTTAGAACATTGTCAATAAAAAGGCATGTTTGTCATGCAGGCTTCAACAAAATGAAGAACATTCATTTTGAATTGAACAAGATTTTTTCTTGTGAAGAACATTCACAGTTTTTTAGAATATTTTATCTGTAGTGTTCTTGATTGATTCTTTTGCCCTATTCAGATGTCATACAGGACACAGTTAATTTCATACTGCTACCTTACAATTTCCACCTTTTGGGCTTTCCTATACACATTTTTTTTGTTTACATTTATGTCTAGAAGTCTCAGATCCCTAATAATTGACTCAAAAAATATATTACACTTAATTTGATTACACCTCATTTGATTATGCATTCTTCAAAAATTTAATTTGATACTAATGTTTTCAGGCTGGGATTTCATATGAAAAGTTGATTGAATTTCTTTTTTTTTTTCTTCCCTAATACTAATTTATTCCTTTCTATTTTACCACCCTCACTGAAAAAAAACCAAAAAACAAAACACTTCTCTATAGCTAATCTAAATGAACTCCTTTTAGTTTAAACCATTACTTCTTGTGCTATCAATACATGCCACTGTAAAAAGTCCCATTCCAGCAATAATTTGCAAAACACTCCAGAAGCTATTAAAAAAAGGCTCTTAAAAAGTTTTGATAAGCTTATGATTACAAAATATCATGGATACCACTTAGGTAGAATTCATTTACCCTTCTATAAAAATAACAAAAATAAAGCAGAAGATGCCCTTTCAAAATTACATGTATCACTTTTATTTCCAAAGCTATATTAAAAGAAAAAGAAAGGCTGTATTATTAAATTACTTGTAACAATTCAGATAAAAAAGACTAAGAGATTAAAATACAAATGTAGAAAGAAGAAATCTTTTCAATTTTACCTTTAAATTCATTTCTCTTTGGAGATATTTTACTATTAAGCAATATTTCTCTTTTTTAATTGGTAATGCTAATTTTAATATGAAACCAATGGACACTTTAACTGTGTCTTGCAATCAGGCTTATCCCTTCAAAGAAAGGGACAAGTTCCATAACTGAAATTTTTTAGCAATAATAAGAAAAAAAGTTTATTTTTTTCTTATTTTTAGAGAGGTAATATTACTAGTAAAGTCTCCTGAGAACAAATACAGTATTGCAAATATCAGTCCATGAATCCTGAATAAGGAACCATTAACCTGTTTTCCCTTTAATCCCTAGAAAAGAAGCCTTTCTCAGTGAAAACTATTGGTCCTAAACAAAACCCTTTTTACAGACTAATAGAGAACCAGGTAAATCAACTGTCCCAGCCAAATAAAAGTCTAAGAATCATCTCTGGCTATATCTGCATCACAGTTAGAAATTTGTTCATGACAAACCAGAATAAAAATAACCTACCTGTGTTGATCCATTTGCCTTAGTGAATAAGTTGCCTATGAGTACGACGTTCAGGTGCATCTATTAGTGTGGTAAACTGAGGACATTGTCCAGAGGACATCTTAGGTGTTCTACAGTTCCGTTACTGGTGAATTCAATGGACAGGTTTTGACCTTGTACCTCTGCTATCAGGGATTATTATGCTGGAGCATTCAGAGATGTTTGTTTGGCTATTGCATTTCACAAGTATTCTATGTTATTTGCTACATACAAGAACAACATAACTGCTACTTCAGCGGCTACTGAGATCCTCCATCAGTACCGCACACACACAAATGTATATAAATATGATTATTGTAATTGTTGTCATGAGACTGATGAAAATGTTGTGCAAAATAATACCTCATCTAGTCCACATTCTTTATAGAAACAAACTCATTATCTACTTACTAATGCATTCAGGTAGAGGTTTGTCCCAGTGTCCGTTTGGTTGACAAATTAAAACTGAAGAGCCAAATAAAAAATATCCAGGATTGCAGTCATAAAATACTACTGTGCCATATGTGAAATTTCCATGTTCGATTTTACTTTCTCTTATAGAATTTGCAGGAATTCCAGGATCAGAACAGTTGACCACTAAAAAGAAAAAGAACACAGACTTGAGAGCCATACTAATACAGTCTCCTAAAATGGTCTCCTATTCTTTGTATAAGAAATATCCAATGTGTTGCTATCCTGGTTTTATATACCCTAACTTTTTATATAGTGGTAGTGAATTAGGAAGAAGGACTGAAACGACAAGACACTAAAGCCAGAAGATGCTAAACCCATAGCAAATAAAAGGAAATGCTTCTTTACAGTGTGATGATACTGTAAAATTATTGTCCACTAAAAGTTACTGAATGTAACAATGAAATGAATTTATATTCCTGCCTTGACATACACTGCTGTCCACAAATAGAAACATATTTTGGGGCTAGATGTGACTTTGGTCTAACACACACAAAAATGCAAACATACTTATGTTCCTATACCAACATTTTGATAATGGATCACCTTTAAGACAGATGTTTTGAGCTAAAGGACACAAGGTCAGTTAGAATTAGGTAAGACTGTGGTGAATCTGACAGAATAAGAACATATCCCAACAAGTGGGTTGGAGCTTTTAAAGATAGAGGTTAACCTTAACAGTTAAGAAAACTGATGAATTTTTTGAGTCCTTAGCACTTTAAAATTTATATTTTTGAAAATTTCTGAATATGGATTTTTTCTCCCTTTTTTCTGTGTCTTACAGTTAACTGTGAGTATAATATTTATACTCAGTATAATATTTATTTTGGGGGTTATGAAGATTTTTTTAATAGTTTTCATGTGGTTTCCTCTGGTCAAGGAAACGCATCATCACTTATTCGAAGTTACTCTAGAAAACTGAAGTTCCCATAAAAATTACTATTTCTATATCCTTATAATCAATTGCATGTTTATATACATGTACTTGTACACATCTGTGTGCAAATCTATATATGCATGTGTATTCAGGTGGAATTTCCTGCGCATCAGTTCCTACCCATTGCCTCTCATCCTTTACTTGGCACCACCATGAAGAGCCTGGCTACATTGTCTTGACACCCTCCCTTCAGATACTGATAGTGATGAAGTCTCCTTTCAGTCACCTCTTCTCAAGGCTGAACAGGCCCGGTTCCCTCAGCCTGTCCTTGTAAGAGAGATGCTCCAGTCCCTTAACCAGCTTTGTAGCCCTCCGCTGGACACACTCCAGGTTCTCCAGATGTTCCTCACTAGGGCTGAGGATAGGAGCAGGATCATCTCCCTCGACCTGCTGGCAGTGCCAGGACAACGCTGGCCTTCATGGCCACGCAGGCACTCTGCTGGGCTCATGATCAGTTTGTTGTCCACCAGGACCCCCAGGTCCCTCTCCGCAGAGCTGCTTCCCAGCAGGTCACTCCCAGCCTGTACTGGTGCATGGGGTTACTGCGGTTATTCTTCCCCAGGTGCAGGACCCTGCATTCACATTTGTTGAATTTCAGAGGTAAATGTGCATGGATGTCTATATATGAAATTATCAAAATATGCTGAAAAGCTCTGTAATCTGCAAAGGAAAAATGGTATTGCCAGATGCAATTCAAGACCATTTTTCCCACCTAAATGACTTAATGTAGTCATTTTATGGTCATTCTCTAGCCACTATTCTAAAAGTTGTAGTCTTCTTCTTCTAGCAGGTCTCAAAATTGAGATATTATATTGCAATATAAATACCAGAAGCCTAGAAAACACGTTTTCAAGGACAGAAATAGCTTTCTGCTTGTATTTGACTACTTTAACAGTAAAGGACAGAACGATTTGTTAGCTGCATTAATGGTCAATATTGATTTTTTTTTTCCTGGAGGAAAGCCTGAACTACATTTCTGCTTTTTTTTCTTTCCCCCTGCAAGGATCATTGAAGTCCAGCTCCAGACCCTGCATAGGACAGCCCTAAGAATCCCACCTTGTGCCTTAGAATGTTGTCCACATTAATGTTACCAAGCATATATTTAAAGTAATGAAAATAATCCATTCATTATTCAGGAGTAGTGAGCGCATGAAATAAAATGCAAGGAACTTTGACCATTTCAATAGTTTTCCACAATTATTATAGTTGGCTGAGAAGCTAGATATTTAACAAAGTTGTAAATAGTATAACATCAGTGAGTGCACTGCTGAACTTCTATGAAAAATTTATGGGACAAAAGCAAAGTCTTCACAACGGTGTGCAGCCTTTTCTATAATATTGCACTTTTGGTAGTTTACAAATAAGCAAGGTAACAGTTTTGTTACTATTATTATTATTATTATTATTAAACTTCAGAGCAAAAACCACAAAATCATATTCATCTGAACAGATTTCACTGCACGTTGCAGACATGATTAATGAAGCCCAAGACAAGATTAGTTATTTCTGTTTTTAAACTCTCTCCTAAAACCAATACACAATTTCAGGGCTGTGTAAAACTCCAAAGAGTAATCTGATCAACTTATTTACCAATCCCTTCATGCCAATAAGTTGCCAACACTTTGGCACATTACTCTGCAATATGAGAATACTGACGTGACTGATAGCAACTGGATTGAAAATGAGATTAAGCAGGTACCCTAAACACACAGTACATGTTTAGTGCAGTAAATTTAGAAAATAGTATCTTTTCATCAACAAAGAGTTCCTTGGAAATTTAAGTTCTGTAAACTATTTGACAGTATCTCTTGGGAAAGTGATCAAATGAAAGTGGAGAACATCTATTTAAAAAAAAATACAGTCAATAAAACTTCTATAAAAACACATGATTTAGTTTATGCACAGATAAAAATCCACAGAAGCTGCAAAGATGCTGAAAAACAATCATTAGAATTTTTGCATATGTGCATGCAGGTTATAGCAAAAAGTACATTTTTCTAAATTAAACCAATTATTTAAAAAGCACATAAGAAATTTTAAAAAGACAGGGGTGACAAAGCCTTCCTAAACTGCTTATGAAAACTCAAACATGACTAATTTAATAGTATTATTTTTATAAGTGAAAGAACTTTACATATAATAACTAGAAGCATTAAGAACCAACACAAATGGACAATCTTATCGAATTATAATAAAGTCAAAGTTGCTCAGTGGAGCACCAATGGAAACGTAAAAGGAAAAAAAGCAGGTATTCTTACGTGTCTGCTAGAACTACATTGATTAAAAATGCAGAGAAAATTATTTCAGGATTTAGGCTCTTAATTATCTTTCCATAATTTTGCTTAAGTAACTTGTAGAAACTTGTAGAAAATTTTTAAAGAAGCAGTACATACAATCACAGACACATAAGAAAGTTTCTCTGCAACAGTAATCTTGGCAAAAGTGTAAAAAATCATAGAATCACAAAAAAGTCTTTAATAATAAGATTATTATGTTAGTTAATCAGTTTCTCTGTTGGTGAGGGAGGAATTTGTCTTGTGTTCCTTTACCCTCTGTTTATTTCTCAACATTTTCATTTTACAGCATTTAGTTAGAAACCTGTAAATGCTTCATTCTTACCTTTGCATATTGGAGGTGAGTGGCTCCATTGCCTATTAGCTTGGCACTGAGCTTTGGTTGGTCCTTGCATAACATAGCCAGTATTACATGAAAATGTCACAACATCATTGAAGTTGAAACCATTTCCACTTGTTCTTCCATAAATAGGACTACCAGGGTGACCACAGCTGACGGCTAGCATAACACCAGTCAAAAAAACCCCACAAAAAGAGAAAAAGATGTTATCACTTTTCATTATTTATTATGCAATAGATAATAACTATATAACAGTATTTTCAGGTTTTGAGATCATAAGATACGGTGTACATTCCATGATGCATTCATGTTCAAGAACTTACTTAGATTTGTAACTAAACTGAATAGAATTTGACATGTTGTAATGAAAGCAAATGAAGAAAACTCTTCTGAAGAAGCAGGAGAAAAACAAGCACTGGATTTTCATTACGAATAGTCTGAAATTGAAAGGAAATATTCCACTACCTTAGTTCCTCAGTTACTATCTCTTACAAATTTGTCTTAGAATCAACTCAATTTTTTTTTTTTTTTTTTTTTTTTTTTTTTTTGTGGCCTAAATACTTAGTGAAGCTATAAATTTATGACTATTTTTGGAAAAAAAACCAACAGAACTCTTGGCACACTGAAATCTTGTGTTTGTACAAATCTGTCTACAGAAGGTAAAGTTTATTTTCTGTGCCCACAAAAACCAGATTCAAAAAAGTAAGGAAAATTGGACACAAATTAATATTCACAAAATGATCCAAAACCACTTCGTAAATATTTTCTTCTATTTGGTAACAAACCATTGGTAAAAAGAAAAAAGGTTAATCAGTAATTAAAATGAAAATTAAAACATCACAAAATAAATTAATTAGCATTGTGTGCTATGACTTGGCATTAAGAGAATTTCTGCTATGAAGATAGAGTTATAGGATATTTGGAGGCCAATTAATACAGTTTCAATACACTAATACTACTGAACTTGAGAAACAGTGGCAATTTACTTTGAAGTACTTAGAGATATCTCAGATTTTCCTAAATTAAATACATCCTTTTCTGTTATTACTTAAAGGTCTTTCATGTGATGGCTTGACACACTTATCAAGCAAAAGAAACCTTATTAACAATGCACAACATTCACTCAAAAGAACCCCAAAACCACAAATCAAAGTAAGAGCATTTCTGTGATGAGGAAGGAGAAGAAAAAAATATATAATTTACTAAAGAAAACATTTTAATCTGCAGTGTTGACAGTTTACTTCAACAATATTTACTTATCTAACTAAAACACTGAAAATAAATATACATTAAATATTTCCAAAAGCCACTACAGGTCATAGAGCCATTTTCAAATTTGAGTAGTGGCATTCACACGTCCTATCACTTAGTGAAGAATTTTCATATCCATAACAGCAGGCATTCAGTAGCCAAAAGACTCAGTAGAAATTTTAGGTGACAACACTTAACTTCACCTGATAGGTGAGTCATAGATTTTATGTGGCCCCACACTTCTGAGGATCATTCAATCCTCATCTTGTTTGACGTGGATATTCATGCAACATAAACCAGTGTGTGTTGCCACGCCTACTTACGCACACAGGACGGAAGCTGGCCAGACCAGTTGTGATCCTGCTGACATATTCGTACAGAAGAGCCAATCAAACGAAAACCAGGACTGCACTGGTAAACAACTGTGTCTCTATATCCATAATTTTCTCCTATTACTTGTCCATTGACTATAAGATCTGGGATACCACAGTGACCAGCTAGATTTGTTTATAGTAAAGAAAAAGGAAAAAAAATAAAGAAAAAATTTTAGTAAATATGCCATAGAAATTTTAAATAATCCTCCTTAACTAAGCCAAAGAAATGCTGAATACCTTTCCAGGTTTATTATTAACCTAATACAAAGTTTTATTTTTCATTATCTTGGTGAAAACTGCAGTCATGCATTTGTATAGGCATAACTATATACACATAAAAAATTAAAAAACGATGATGTAGCAAAGAGATTAAATTATATATGTACCATCAAATTTCATTTAAAAATATGAATAATTCCTTTTTATTGTAACGTGTAAAAAATATGTATTATTTACCTAATTTTTATTTTGGTTATGATTAAATTGATAAGGTAACATTAAAGCATCATACAGTTAACTAAATAGAAAATATCCACATAAATAAAAATAATACAAATATTATCGATAACAATCCATGTGGATGTTATAAATATAGTCTTCGTACAATATAAAAAAAATTAACTTGATCAATTTATTGCTGTAATTTGACTCTGTAAAGTTTTCCATTCTCTTTCTCCTTCCCAGTGTAATCCCAAAGAGATTAACATCCTTTGGTTGAAGGTAGTCAGCACAATGGCCGCCAAATCTTTTGGCAACCAAACGGCAACCAAAAATCTTTCTATGCCTAGGCCTAACCTTTTACTCTCTATTCTCAAAATATAATTATTGTATTTTCAATATGAAAGTCATAAAGAGACATTTAGTGTACAGAGAAGCTGGTGAAAAAAAAGCAACTATGTGTAGTTATTATTTTTCGTAATGAATTCCGGAAAATGGGTACTCTGATTCAGCAACAAACGTGGTAATGGGAAAGTCTTCTAAGAATGGTTGGCTTCATGAAGACTGTGACATTTGGTAGAGAATTCACTGCAAAAAGAAAAGTAAGACAAGCAAAAAAAACCCCGAGAAATGTTTCAGCTAGTGCTTTTTGGAAAAAAAAAAATAAAAATGAGAAATTACCAGACACTCAGACTCCTCTGCTCCCCTTTTATCTTCTAATTTTCCTCAAATAGCCCCTACAAACAAATTTCCTAAGCATGGGATTGCTAATAAGAAAAGACATTTAGAACCAATATGGTTTGGACTGTTTTGTCCCTTGAAATTTTAAATGCTCCTAATACTCTGATGCATTTTTCTGAATTTTGCCTCATTCATTTGGAGCTAGACATTTCCTTAAAAAAAAAAAAAAAAAAAAAAAAAAAAATCCTAGTTTCTCTTACAACTTGAGTTTTGNAAAAAGAGAATCCTAGATTCTCTTACAACTTGAGCTTTGTATTGTATTTTGTTGTATGACTTGTGATAAAACAATCAGAATTTACTGATCAGAATCAGTATTGGTAGTATATGAACCTCCAAATATATTAGATTGATGACAGCAATTTGACTTCTGTGTAGTTAGCAGGAGTCCAAAGCTAGTACTGTTCAAGGCTATATTACCCCTTGTTTGTTCCCTCCCTGTTTCCCTCAGTCTTATGTAAAAAACAGGCATACATGAAATTTATGCTTTCTAGGATAAGATGGCATAACACATTTTAAAAATTTTTCTCAGAGTATTTTTTGATTTTCCAACAAATTCATAAACCATTCAGCATGTAGTAGATTTTTTTTGAAAATGCTCCAAAGGAACTAATTTCCCTATCGTATCCTATCATATTTCTGACTATAAACAGGACTAGCCAGATGAGGAAAAAAAACTGAGCTGTAAAATATTAGTTTCTATCCAAAGTGCAACCAGTCTGCAGTGATTCAGACCATGCTCAAGGAAATATTTTTCTAGTTGCATTTAATTAAAATATATGGTTTGGTTCTTAATTAAGAATTTAGTGTTTCTTTATGGCAGAGTGGAAGCAGAATACTTTACCAGAAAGGTCAATCCCTCTGTGCAGAGAGAATAAAACTGAAGCAATTCAACATGTGAGGTAACTAAGATCACAGTGCAATTTCTGCAACTGTGCATGGACTTCACAAAACCCATAGAAATTCAACAGATCAAAATTCATTACAAATCATCTGTATGTCTTGCAGTAATGCCCCAGTCTCGCTCCAGAAAATTTAAAGTAATTTAAAAATCACATCCTCTTACCCTACTTCCTTTCATTGACATAAACCTCTCAGACCCTAGTTTTGAATTCTTTTGACTTTTGAGTTTCTTTTCTTTCTTCGTTTCTTTTGACTTTCTTCAACATCTACCATATACAAGGAGAGGGGTAGTGGATGTTGCTTACCTGAAATTCAGCAAAGTACTCAACACCATTTCCCACAGCCTTTTCCTGCACAAAAGGGCAAGTTACAGATTGGGTGGGTGGTCTTCAAGATGGGTAGGGAATGGGTTATCATGATGCACTAAAAGGGTGGTGATCAGTGGTTTTCACTCAGGCTGGCAGCCTATCACAGCAAAATTCCATAAGGATCAGTAATGGGCCCCATGATGCTGAATATCTTCATAAATTATCTGGATGGTGGGATTGAAAGGCCATCACCAAGTTTGCTGATGACACCAGACTGGTGGTGAGGCAGACATGTGAGAAGGAAGAGACATCTTAGAGAGAGACCTGGGCAGGCTGGAGGAGCAGGCGAGAAAGAACTGTTTGAGGCTAACGAAAACACCTGCAAGGTTCTGCCCCCGGGATGACAGAACCAGAGCCCAGAACAGGCCACGATCTGTGTGGCTGGGGAGCAGCACTGAAAGGCACCTGGGGGTCCTGGTGGATGAGAGGCTGACTGTGAGTCAGCAGTGTGTGGCTGCAACACTGAAAGAAAAATGAATCCTGGGCTGCATCTGCAGAAAGATTTTTAGCAGTGGTAGTAGAGATGTGATCATTCCACTCTGGTCAGTGCTTGCCAGGCTGCACATGAAAGGTGCAGAAGGATTCAGACAGACTGCAAAGGCAGGTCATGAAAATAATCAAAGGGCTGAAAAGCCTCTCCTATGAGGAAAGATTGAAGGCATTAGTTCCTGAAGAAGAGAAGGCTTAGACGGGGGCTCATCACATTGTCCCAGTACTTAGAGGGTGGCTACAAAAATAATGGAGGCTCTCCCTTCACATGGAGTCACATGGAAAGGATGAAGAACAATGGGTCTAAGCTGCACTGGGAAAGGTTTCATCATGGTGTAAGAAAGAATTCTTTTGACAGCATGAACAAGCATTCCCCAGAACAATCTATTCAGGGATGTGATGGGAGTCTACATCACCAGATGTTTTTAAAATGTGACTAAACAGGTTGCTAGATAATCCCATCGCAGCTCCCTTTGCCATGAAATGTTGGATCAGATGATTTTTCAAATTCCCTTCCAACTTGGGCTGTTCTACGATTCTATTACTTCAAATCCCTCTGTCTTGATTATTTCTTCCCACTCTGTATTACAGTTATATCTTTGGAGCACTAACTATATTGCATGACCAATTGTGAACTTCCCACTACTAGTAATGAAAGACATTTTTAGAACAGCAGAGACTACTTCTATCCCTATGTAAGATTTCTGAACTGAAAAATAAAACTGAATTATGAAGAATATCATAAAGCTGTACTATAAAACTGTAGTTCTGTCATAACAGAATTCTAAATCAATCAGTGACAGAGTTATAGAAGTAAATATCATTTAAAAACAGGATAGACCAGAATTGTGACATGTTTTTTATCTCAAATTAAAAAAAGATTTAAAAAATAAACAAACAAAAACCACCAAAAAACCCTTGGGGATTTGCAGGATTTTTTGCCAGTTTTTATTCTGCTTTCCAGAGAAAGTTTAGTGTGACTGAGGGATATATAAAAAAATCATTAAAACCAAACCAAACAAAAAAAAAAGAGAGAAAAACCCTCAAAATCAAAACAATCCAACACCCTAAAATGATGGATTCAGCATTATTTGTTTTATTTTCCAATAAAATAATTGACTACAGTCATGTAGGTGCATGTGGAAAGCAGTTCAATATGTTTGCTATGAAAAGTATATATAAATGGTGTACATAGTTCCTGTTAAGAGAACATTGGGGAACTTTACTGGAATTTCCACTGATTCATGCAGTTGAGTAAATGCCCTAAGATCCAAATAAGTTAGACTTATTATTATTTTCCAGAACTTTTATTCTTTGCTTTTTTTACACATCCATAGAGATGTTCTCTACCAGAGGAAATAAAGACCTCAACTTATAGTAGTTGCTATCATTACTTCTCCAATACCAAGAGGAAAAAAAAACACATAGAGGAAGAAAAAACAAAACACCTCTCAAACCAACAAAAAACCTCTATCACTATCAACACCTGTATTTGGAAAAGCAATTATTACTTAATTTCTTTTCAAGTCTATTCTGGGTTTGTAGCATTTCTTCTAAAAATGAGGTGTTTGTTTATCTTTTTCATGAATTTTAGTAGAATTCCTTTAGTAGAAAACCTTTAACGTTTTTCTATTAAGCTAAGAAAATAATTCCAAGATGTTCACTATAGATTAAGGATATACTCATATTTATTGCTGTATATTTTGGTATTTTTTACGATCAATTCTAATGGCAGTTGTTTTTCAGGACTTTCATTTAAACTCTTATTATAAGGGCTTTGTGACAAATAAGTATATTCTAATATCCTGGTAATAAATAGCTGACATCACACCTTAGTGTGAAGATTCTAGACTACTTTAGGCTAAGCTATTCTAAACTGTTTTCATGACATCTTTGTCCATTGTAAATATCTCTATTTTTGTGCTGTACTGTAAGACCAGCTGTAGTTCCATTTCTTCTATGACATGAATGTAAAAGACTTTTGTAGCAGTTCTATGAATCCAGATGAGACCCATGAGTCTTAATGTAACCTGTAACTTGTAAAACTGAATCAAAAGATACCACTTTTGCAAAGACAAGTGAAAATTACAAAAAGAGGTATCAAAAGAGACTAAATGTGAAGGTTTTACAGAGTAGCAGATTTGAGATGAGAAATAAGAAATATAACATTCTCAATTTCCAGTCTATCAAAACTTGAGAAGAATAATTGCATGAAATATTATTAAAAAACAAAATTAGTCAAAGATTGGGAATGAAGGATATTAATAACCTGTGAGTACCCAACAAATTACCTAATTTGACATGAAATCCTGCTCTAGCAATGAAGAATGAGAATAATGACTTATGAACCTTTGAAACCATAGCTGTAAATGAGATTTCTTTTCTGCAGGTCGTTCTGTGAGATGAAAAGAACAGGAATAAATGAATACAGAATCTTTACATTAAATGGCAAAAAACATGCCTATGCTTATTTTAGTTGTCAGTAGTGTCAAACATGAGCACAGTAGTGAAACAAATCTACATACTAATGTATTATTGAAAACAGAGATTTATGTTATTTATTATTCAACAAAGTTAATTAACCTGTCAAGATGACCTCAGGTGAAAAGGGAAGAATTATTTCCTGGCATTTTTTTCTTCTTTTTTACAGGGCTTGCATTTCATACAAAGATATAAGAAGGCACAGCCCTGGACAAAACAGGGCTTGGGGCATTTCTCTTGCTATTTTCAGAAGAGCCTCATCTTGACAGCTGTTCAAGCTATACTAAAACTGTTCAGGAGGAATGGTAAAGTTATTTTAAGTCTTTTTTAATCCATGGCCCACTATGGGAAGTTCTCTGCTGAATTCCTTGAAACAGCTGAATAATTCTTTAAAGATGAAACATCATATACCTAATTTGAAAGTCTAGTTATTATTGTACAGTAGTACTGAAGGACAAAGAGAGGCATATAGCTAATTCCAGATATATTAATTCAGTAACACTGGAGATACAGAAAACCCCTTAACTGAAATACCGAGAGTTTAAAAAAAAATTAAAAACAGTGAAGATGAAGAAGTTAGTTGCTTATATATTTTTCTAGAAGTTTCAAGTATGAAAATAGTGTCAGAGAGGTTACACTTCAGAGGTTACATAGACGCAGAAACCTTTCAGTGACTGAAAGCTGATTAAGAAAATATAAAAAATACCACTGATGCACTTAATGCACTGAATATTCTTTGCTGTTAGCTAACATGATTGCTTTGCCCCAGATGGTATGTCTGCTATTCTTTTAACTCCACGGATAACATTGTTCTCTACAGAGCTGATGGATAACTGGTTTTCCCTTAACAAGTAACAAGCTGACAACGACTCATTAGAATTTTAACCCAGTATTTTTTTATGAAAAAAGAGTTGAATAAAACTAGGATAAATATTCCCCAGCTAACACATCAAAGGTTGTGCTCACATTAGAATTTTTGTTCAGATCTTCCTTCTAACTCTTAAATGTGCTGAGTGGTTTTACTACAAACAAATTAGCTTCCTTTCAGAGGAAGAACACTGAGAAGCTCAACTGGGTGCACAAAACGTGTTCCATCTCCTTTTGAAGAAAAAGTAGTCGAAATTATTGAAAGATCTTTTTGAGAACATAGTACCATATGAGTAATGGCCAGAGGACTAGACCAGATATAGTCCAAGGAAAATTCTCTAAACCATATGTAATGCAAATGTAGATAATTCAGAATCAATTATTTGTTTCATGATCTGCTCAGTCTGATGGATTATTTTTTAATTCAGACAAAGACACAGTATGTGAAATGTAGCCTTTCTCTTACGAGAAGAGATGAAAGGTATTCCTGGTATTATTGTTTGGGAAGTGTGTAGTAGTTTGGCCGTGATTGGCCAATGTATATTACTGACACTTGATAAAACCAATGAAAGCATGGGTACGCCTTTTTCGAATGCACCTTTTAAGTGCAAACGCGGGAACCAGCTCGCTCTTGGTTTCCGGCTGGGACAAAGGTAACAACTGCTGCTGGCCCGCTGCCCCGCGGCCCTCAGGGGCTGGGTGGGGGGGAGAGAAGCGGGCCGGGCCGAGCGTGGCCGAGAAAGGGAAAGAGATCGTGGGACCGAGCCACGCTGCTGATATCTGGTTGATGGAATTCGAGTTTCCTTCTCCAGCAGCATGGTCGTTGAGAGAGCTCCTCAGGGCTGTCCTGGAGCCACGAGAGATCACGCCACTAAAATCGGGCGGGGATGGCTTTTCCTGAGTAGAGTTTACTCTGGACTGATTTAACTCTAATGAGACCGAGGGGTGGAAAGAGGAATCTATTAACCCTCTCTCTCCAGCCGCAAGAATCCAGCCAGGGCTGAGGCCAGGAGCAGCTCT